>CAUYPO010057899.1:0-49599 GCA_963574435.1 Cheirogaleus major
GGGAGGCCGGCTTGATTTAAATAAGAGTATGAGTATGACTTCCATAGTGAGAAGTGGATGGAAAATGCCTAAAATTGAAAAATCAAGAGGTAGCCCTACAAAACATGGTATTTAGAGACAGGAAGCCAAAGAGCCGAATGAAAGAATAAACGATGTGAAAGCAGATTCTTCCTGTGCAGAGGTGGAGGGTAGGCAGACGGGGGACCGTTGTTTTTCATTAAAAATAAAACTCTTGTATTTGACTCTCCAAACTGTATGGATAGATGGATAACTGATAAAAACAGAATGAAAAATTTGAAAAAATATAAAAAGGGATACTAGGGAAAAAGAATTCCTGCAGAAGCAAGACATCAGAGCAAGAGGTGACAGTGAAAAACACAGGGATGTCCTTTGTGAATTCACGAGGCTTCCGGGGAGAGGCAGGGAGAGTGATTCTGGGTTTCTCACTGCAACTGTGAGGCAGGGTAGCCTGGTGGCTGGGAGCTGGGGCTCCAGAATCACGCTGCCGGGGTGCTGATCCCAGCTCTGCCACGTGGCCGCTGTGGGCATCTTGCCTCAGTTTCTGCTAATATTCATGTAAGATGGTTATGAAGTGTTACGGGTTGAATTGTGTGCCCTCCCAAGTTCCCATATTGAAGTCCAAGCCAGTACTTCAGAACTTGACCTTATTTGTAGATAGGGCCTCTACAGAGGTAACCAAGTTAAAAGGAGGTCAGTAGGATGGGCCCCAATCCAATATGACAGGTGTCTTTATAGAAATGGGAAGTTTGGGCAGAGACACGCACAGAGGGAAGACGTGAAAAGACATGGGGAGAAGATGGCCACGTAAGAGCCAAGCAGGGTAAGGCCTGAACAGATCCTTCCCTTACAGCCCTCAGAAGGTGCCAAGAGGACTTCTAGTCTCCAGGAATATAAGACAAAATATTAATTTGATTAATTTTTTGCAAACTAATTATGAACCTAAATGAGTTACAACAGAACTTGATATAAAATAAACACTATAGTAAATTAAAAAGGTATGGGAATGACACCAAGACTTGGCATGGCTATAGAACAAGTAGAACTCTCTTGTTCTGCTGACGAGAGTGTAAATTGATACACATACTTTGGAAGATGCCTGGAAATACCTATTACAGCTAAGCACATCTTTCCCTATGACCTGGCAGTTCCACTCAGGGAAATACACTCAAGAAAAATGAACGTGTATGTCCCTTAAACACTTGTACGAGAATGTTCATGATAGAATATTCATGATGGCCGAACGCTGGCAACAATCCAAATATCTAGCAGTAGAAGGAAAGAATTATGGTATAGTCATAGAATGGCATATTCACTGGTATCCCTCAATGAACAAACAGTCTGGTAATATTAAATAACACTGAGCAAAATAAGCCACACACAAAGGATATTATATACACTGTTTGATTCTGTTCAGAGGATGTTTATAATCAGGCAAAACTAATTTATGGTGATATTCTATGGTGACCAGAGGGGCAGAGGGGAGCTTCCTGGGGAATTGGGAAATTGTCCATACTTTAATCTGGGTGTGGTCACAAGAATGTCTATACATGTATAAAATAATCAGTGACTTGCATATTTTTTGTACCTCACAGTACCTCACTGTATGTATGTTCTATCTCAATAAAAAAAAAGATGAAAAAAATCTATAAAAAGACATGGGATGAGTCTTCAAGCTATTTTTACGTATTAAAAGCTGGGGATGTGGCTGACATTTGTGTGGATAAAAAATACAGGTATTCTTCTTTCTCTGAACTCACAGAGGGCAGAGATTTGGGTTCATTTTGTGAGATGGGGCTGGTCTCTTGCTAGTCGCATTCTCACAGCTTGGTATCCCAAAACTCAGGAAGCAAGTAGATTCAGAAAGTAGGGTCCCCCTGAATTTTTGAATTCGTGCTCTCTGAGCAAAAGCACCAAACAGACTGGGAGTGTGAGGTATACTTGTAGAAATAAAAGAGGAAGGCAATTCTATTTGCAGCCATCCCTGCGTTCTGAGGAAGGGTGCTCGGCATAAGTGAAGTAGGGATGGGCAGAACCTGGGAAAGGGTCCTCCCTACCTCCCCTCCACTGCTTTGGGAGGAGAAGGAGGGGGGAGGGGGAGGAGGGGGGAGGGGGAGGAGGAGGGGGGAGGAGGAGGAGGGGGAGGAGCGGGAGGGGGAGGAGCGGGAGGGGGGAGGGGGAGGGGGAGGGGGAGGGGGAGGGGGAGGAATTCCCAGGGGCATACATAGAGGGAGAAAAAACAGAAGAAGGGGGAAGGTGGAGTGATGAGTCAGCTGGCTGGCTGGGGAGAACACTGGGGTGAGTAAGGAAGTGAAAAAGTCCCGGGGGTGTAGGCGGGTGGCCAGAGCCCTTTTATGTTTTCTGTTCATAATGTTCACTATGAAACTTTTTGCATTTGGGTGATACAGACCTGGGTTGTCCTATGCGGCAGCTACACGTCACTGGGGCTGTGGAGCACTGGAAATGCGGCGACTCTGAACTGAGGTGTGCTGTGAGTGTAAAATGCACACTGGATTTCAGAGACTGCATGAGGGAAAAAAATTACTGAAATGGTCTCAACCGCGTTTATACTCACTACGTGTCGAAATAATATTTTGGACATATTGTGTTAAATCAAAGTAAAACATATTATTAAAATTAATTTCATCTGCCGCTTCTTAGCTCTTCTCATGTCGCATTCTGTTGGACAGCACTGGCAGATGCCACCCTTCACATTCCTAGTCTCAGTACACACACACCCCTCCATGTCCTCCAATGCTGGTTACTAGGCTCTGGAGCTGCAGAGACACTCTTGGGCCAGTGAGATGGCCCAGAAGGGGAATTAAATCCTGCAAAAAGGAGCTAGAAGCCAGGGTGACCCCAAGAAGCCCAGGAATTTGCAGAATTTTCCAGAATGGGGGTTGGAGCCAGTGTCATCTAGAGTCTAAGGGCACGTAGACCCTGGATGACATCTAGGGGTGGAGGAAAGCAAAGAAAGGGATGAGGACAGGGAAGAAGCACAGGTAAGAAGAGGAGGAGGAGGAAGAGAGTGAGGAGGAAGAGAGTGAGGAGGAGGAAAAAGGCCAGGAGGGGAAGGAAAATAACAAAAAAAGACAAAAAGAGAGTTCTAGATTTACATTGTCCAATGTGACAGCTACAAGCCACATGAGGTTATTCTTATTAAGCACTTCCCCTCACCACCCCACCCCCCGCCGCAAATAAAAGTACCAATAAAAAAGTAAAACATCTTTCACAGTGATTACGTGTTGAAATAACATTTTGGAAATATTCCAGTACCTAAGTCGATTTTGAAAATTAATATGGCCTGTTTCTTTCCATGTGGCTACTAGAATATTGGAAATGACATATGCGGTTCCCCAGCTCTGCTCTAGAAAAAAGGCGAGAAAGAAACGCCTCAAATCACTGACATCAAGGAAGGGGAGGGAGAGACCTTAACTTTAACAATAAGCGGTGTCACGCAAACAGATCGTTTAATGAGAGGGGAAAGGAAAATTTGGGGTGGAGGAGCCCTCGGAAGTGGGCTGAGGGGCCCACCAGCCTTAGAGGCTGAAGAAAGGGCTGCAGGCCGGTGGAGGAAGAGTGTTCTGGAAACCAACTTGAGAGTTTTCGCGCCACAGGAGACCGGCAGCCCGGTGTACCACGTGACCAGCTCCCCCCACCCCGGCTGCCGCTGATTGGCCCTGGTGAGGACACCTGACCCCAGCTGGACCAATAGGATTCTCACTATGTGGGGACGTGCGGTTGAACTCGTTTCCAGAGCCACGTGATGAATGGAGGGCGGTGCTGACCCCATATTATGGAGGCGGAACTTAACGCTCAGGAGCTGGGCTGACTGATCCCAGGACCCACGGCAAGCAAGGGCTGGCTGTAGCTCCCCTTGGAACCCGGGATCATGTGGTTCTAAAACCACTGCTGTTAGACACCCCCAGGACGCTGCTTAGCAACTCCCAGGCCACCGGGGCACCAGAACCCCCCGCATTCTATGGGGACGCGCAGGAAAACGTTCTCCAGAAAAAAGGGAAGCAGATGGGGCGCAAGTTGGAAGCAAGCAGAGCTGGGGGAAAGCTGGCCAGGGAGAAACTCCCTGTGGCAAGATGCTAAAGTTCGGAGATACTTTAAGGGATGGTATTCATAACATCTGTGCACCCCCCCGCCCCCCTGGAATGGAAGCTTCAAGTAAACCGGGACTTGGGCATCTGGCACGGAGCCTAACACGTCAAAGGCACTGGATAAATACTTGAAAGAATGAATGAATGGATGAATGTAAAATGTAAAAAATGTTTCTCTGTTCTATGCTGTATCCTAACACCTCTGTGATTCTTCAAATTCAATACCCGCGTTAGACCTCGGCCAACGGGGTGCTGTTCTGGGCCCCGTGTTTTGAGAACTGCCTCCCACTCCCTGCAAAGAGAGGGGTCGCTGGGGCCAAGGGGTTGTGCAGCACCCAGAATCCACACCTCCTTTGGAGATTATGCTCTGGGAATCTGTGTTGGACAGAATAATGGCCCTCCTCAAAGACATCCACACCCTAATACCTGGAATCTGTGAATATGTTACCTCAGATCACAAAAGAGACTCTGCAGATGTGATGTAAATTAAGGATCTTGAGATGGGAGATGATCCTGGATTATCTGGGTGGGCACAGTGCCATCACAAGCATCCTTATAAGAGGGAGGCAGGAGGGTCAGTCAGAGATGTGTCCATGGAAGGAGAGGCTGGAGGGATTTGGGATCAAGAGCCAAAGAATGTGGGCAGCCTCTAGAAGCTGAGGAAGCGGATTCAGGTGGAAAGACAAGGAGTCAGGTTCCCTCATGGAACCCTGATTCTTAATTGGACCTTAATAGCCTTTCAGGGTGTTAAGAAAGTGTATCTGTCAAGGCAGAAGGACTCAATAAATTGAATGGGTTGCTAGCTTGATCTACAGAGTTTAAATAGTTACATATATATGGTATGAGAGCCTCCATTTGTACTCTTGCACCAGGCCCTGCAAAAATTTGCCTTCCAAAGCCTCAGTTAAAAAAGACAAGTGTGTGACAAAAGCCAACTGGTGTTAATGGTGTGTCAAGGGGGAGGGTAAAGGAGGAAGAGGCAAGTTCACTAAGGGAGTAAGGTAGGGCAGAGAGAGCAGCAGTTACAGGAGACAAGATAAAGAAGAGGTGACTGATAAGGAAGTGCTGAAGTTCTCAGTATCAGAAATGAGAGGCTTGCAGGGAAGCATAGGGAGGACACACAGAGACAAGATGTGACACCCAAAAATTGAGAGAGAGAGGATGGAGCACCAAAGAAGGAAAAGGTGCAGGAGAGAAAAATGCTAGGTGGCAAAATACCTGTCTGTGAAAGGTGTACTTTCCCCAATAAAAAGTCAAAGACTTGCCAGAAGAAAATCCTCCACTTTTTCACCCTTCTGCCCCTCTCTTGCCTGGAACTAAGATGTGCTTCACGGAGGGGCAGCCACTTTCTTGTGACCACGAGGTAACCAAAATGAGTGTGAAAGGCTAAGCTGCCAGCTTGGTGCAACAAAATTGTGGAAAGGACATTTGGATTGTTAATGGTATCTTTTTTGTTTTTTTTGAGACAGGTGTCTCGCTCTGTCACCCAGGCTAGAGTGCAGTGGCACAACTGATCATAGTTCACTGCAGTCTTGAACTCCTAGGCTCAAGAGATCCTCTTGCCTCAGCCTCCGAAGTAGCTAGGATTATAGGGATGAGCCACTGTGCCTGGCTAATTTTTAAAAAATGTTTTGGTACAGACCAGGTCTTGCTACGTTGCCCAGGTCGATCTCGAAATCCTTGCCTCAACCAATCCTCGTGTCTGGGCCTCCCAAAATGCTGGCATTACAGGTGTGAGCCACCACACAGCCCTCTTAATGGTAACTTTAAGCTATCATGCCAGCACTGGATTTCTTATTTTGAGAGAGAAAGAAACCTCTGTCTGTTTAAGCACTCCTAACTGATCGAGGAAACTGACCTATTTTGTTGACTATTGTTATCCAGTGAAGGAACTGTACCTGGCACAAAGTTTGTGCTTTGTAAAATTTCTAAATAAATGAATGACTTTCACATTTCCACAAAGCCTAGTTTTACTTTCTGCCACTGGTTCTGAGAGACTCCCTGTATCCTTCTGATGACCCATCCATTTTACCTAAACCAGATTGAATGGGCTCATTTTCTTGCAGCCCAATAATTCTAATTAAGACAGAGGGATAACAAAGATCTAGTCAGGACTGGCTACTTGAGGGGTGAGCAGAGGCTGGGCCTTGGGCCAGGTGATCTAGATGACATGATGGCCTCCACACCTCCCTCTATCCATTCTCCACATGGCAGCAACGGGGCGGCATTTAAAAACAGAAATCAGATCACACCCTTCACTACTTAAAGCTTCCCCTCCCCATGGCTTCTCATTGCTCTTAAAGTCTAGCCCTGACTGTGGCTTCAGGGGTCACACCACATGTCCTCCCCTCATCTAACCTCTCACCTCAGCTCTCTTTCCTTCAGCCACACCCACCTCTGCTATTCCTCCAACAAACCAACGCCACACCTGCCTGAGGCCCTTTGCATACCCCCTTCCCTCTGCCTGCAAAGCTTTCTCCATAAACCCACCTGGTTAGCTCCTTCAGCTCCTTCAGGGCTCTGCTCAGTGTCACCTCCTTCAAGAAGCCCACCCTGAACACCCTGGTGAAAATATCCCAGCCCAGCCACGCTCTAGCTCACCATCACTTTCTGAAATGGTCTTGCTGATTTTTCTGTTTTCATGTTTATGTTGTTCACTTCCCACCTCTGGACTCTAACTAAGCCCCCTGAGGTCAGGAGTTGTGGTCTATTTGTTCACTGCCTGGGATAGAGCAGGAGATAAGTAAAGAAATGCATGGTGAAGGACTAAATAAGTGACAGCGTTCCCGTGCTTAGCTTTGTTGTAATCTTGGGCTGCATTTTGGGGACCTGAACTTAACTTTAACCCTATGATTTGGGAAACTGATGTTTAAAAAAATAAAAAACAACATAATCCTAGTACTCATTCCAGTGAGTTCAGGTCTAATGAGAATGAAAATGAAAATAATAATGTCAGCAAACACCCATGGTGTGCCAGGAGCTGTTCTAAGTGTTCTGCATGGATTAAATAGTTTAATTCTTTTAATGACCTTGTGATCATTATAACGGGGATGCTCTTGTTATCCACATTTTACAGATGAGACGCAGGTTCAGAGTTTTTGAGTAATTTGCTCAAGATCACAAAGCGAAGAAGGGGCAGAGCCAGGATTTGAGCCCTGGCAGTTTGGACCCAGAATCCGTAACTACTGCGTCCCTGAAAACATCACAGGGACCCTACTCTTAGAAGTGGGAGTCCACTCCCACCCTCAATGACCTCTGCCCTCAAAGCTGACCCACCCTGGGCTGAGCTCTGGGGCTGATGATGAACCCTGACCTCTCACCATCTTTGAGCAGCCTCAGGACCCCCAGCAGTCCCCCCTCCCAGCCCCAAGTCTGCGCTGACCCTGCCTTGAGCTGAGTGAGCGCTTCCTCCACGCGGGGCTGGTTGTAGCGCACCATGTAGCTGTGCATGTCGGGATAGTTGCTGCGGATGTTTTTCTCCGTGGACCCATTGGGCACAGTCCCAAACTTCAGGGGTGGGTACTGCTCCTGGGGCCGCTGGAACTGGGGCAGAATGGTGAGTTATTAGGGCACCTTCCCTGGGGATGTCTTGACCCAAATGCCCCATTCTGGGGGACACCCGCCATCTGACAGACACCCCAATCCCAGATGTGCTTCTCAGATTTGCTCGCCACAGTAGGAAACACTTTTCTACTCCCACCCAGCACACACAGCTGCAGATAGGTAATCCGAAAGGTTACAAGAAGACTCTTAGAGGCCACTGATGTGCCACACGTTAAGCCTTAACTTGCTGGATCTTGGGAGGTCCCCAGCACAGGGGCTGGCATGACAGGGGTTGGGGGCAGTTGCTATTTGCCAGTCCATTCAGAAATAGCTAACTATTTTAACAACAAAGTAGCAGGTGTGTGCTGCCTCAGTGTCAGGGTTGTATATGACTAAAGCCAAAGTTTCATAAAACCATACTCACTCTCACTGCCTAAGATGCAGCCAACATATTTTCTATTCTATTCCACTCCATTCCACTCAAAAAATATCCTTATTGCAATCCATCGAACTGATTTCTCAACCCTATGATAGGTCACGACACCTGGTGAGTTAACCACCTTAGTCTCCAACTGAACAAACTGTGATTGTGGCGAGGTGAGTACAGACGTGGAGAGTGGGCATTTAGAGCAATGTGATGGAATTGTTTTATGTTTGTTGAATCTAATAATAAAAATTGGGGCTTGACTTTTGTATGTCTTGGTTTTAAATCTTATTTTCCTTTTCTAGTATTCATTTCTGTTGTCCTTTACAAAAGCATTGGCTTTCCAATGAATTAGAAGTTTCAAACATTAGTCCTTCATCACAGTTTGAGTGAGAGAAGCACTGGTCTAGAATATCCCATTTGGGAGGACTGCCCCTAGAACATTTGGGGACACCATCTTCCCCTAGTACTATTTAAATAGTTCATTGTGAAACATATCCTTTCTCCTTCCAGAACATTTCATTCTACCATTCTGGAATTATCCTTGGGAAGAGACCCCTGCCCCCCAGAAATCCCCACTGACCTGCCACATGCAGATCTCTATGACATCCAATCCTAGCTGCCCCCTAGCCCCCGCACACACCTTGCGGTCACTGAGCCCAGACACGGTGTCCACGTACTCCTCCTGGATCATGAAGGCGGCCAGGTTGGCTGTGTAGCTGGCGAGGAAGATGACGGCAAAGAAGGCCCACACCAGCACCATGATTTTGCTGGTGGTTCCCCGGGGGTTCTCCACAGGCACCGAGTTATTGAACACCAGGGCCCAGAGCAGCCAGATGGATTTCCCAATGGTGAAGGTTGAGCCGCCAGGGCCTGCAGGGGGCCAGGATGGTGACATGGACCCCAAATCCCTTCTGCTCAAGGAGGGAGCAGGAAGAACTACAATTCCCAGTGGCCTCTGGGGTCCCTGCCACCTTAAGAGATCATAGCTCCACCCCAGGGGCTGCTGGGAAATGAAGTTCTGTCTGTGGCCCGGGCGCTGTGAGGTAGGGTGATGGAAGGTTGAGGAAGGGGACTCACGCTTGCCGGTGGCCAGGCTGCGGTTGTAGCCCACGGGACTGAGGTACTCAAAGATGAAAACGGTAACGGCGACCACGGTGAGGCACATGACGAACATCATCACCCACACGGCGGGGCTGTAGGGTTCTGGGGACAAGGAGGGGTGTGTGGTCATGGCTCAGCCCAGTGAAGGATTGGGGGAACCACAGATGTGTGAGTGAACTGCAGCCTGGACTTGGCCCCGTCCTATCTGTTCATTTTCATGGTTCCCACCTCCGAGACAGCACTATTTGCCCACCCAGAACCCTGGGAGGCAGTGAGTGTCTCTCAAAGAGTGCCATCACAACCATTTCTGTGGTTTCCACCACCAAATATAAACGGTCTCTTCAATGTCTCCTGAGCCCCAAACCTGAGGCTCCGCCTCCCCCTGGCCATCCCTCCGGGCCATTCGTCACGTTCCAGGCTGAGCCCAGACCAGCTCCTAGCCCCCGCATCTTGGGAGCCTCACTGTCCTCTCGGTCACAGGCCCAAGCCCCATTTGCCAGCCTCACTCCCTCCCTCTCTGCCTTAGCTTGTCAGTCCCCAGCCCCGTGCTCCTGCCCCGATGCTACTTGGGCCTGTCCTCTCCATTCTCATGGCCAGCACGGCCCAGGCCCTGTCTCCTCCCCTGACCACCTCCCAGCCTCTCGACCCCCAGTCTCTCCCTGCCAGCCCGATCCCCACACAGCCCAGGGATGACCCTGCCCCGCCCCTGCTTAAAGCCATCCCAGGGCTCCCAAGCAAAGTCCCTGCCATTCCGCTTTGTCCTATTCTCCTCTCTGGCCTGATCACTCTCTCAAGCATCCATGCTTTAACCACCAGAACTCACAGCTGACCCCGCGAGCCAAACCCTGTCTGCCTTGTCTCCTCAGCTCTCCTGCCAGAGATGCCACCCTCAACTGTCCATCAGACAACCTCTCTATTCAGGTGTCCCTTCCTCACATTCAATAACTGAGTGTCACCCCTGGGAGCTCACTGACAATAAACCAAAATCACCATTTCCTTGAGATTCGTACCAGGTGATTCAACCTTCCAGGGCCAAGTATGAGATGCCAGGACTGCATCTGTCACAACAAGGTCATCACCCTAGACTGTCACTGCGGCATCTGGGGTCATGCCTGTCACCTCTGCTGGGCAACTTGGTGGGGCGTAAACAAGACCTTGTCACTCCCCTGCTATGTGCTGCCTGAGAGCAGGGGCCCCACGTGGTGCTACTCAGTGGCCCCTGCAGAGACCTCGGTGTACAGAGGAGGCCACGGGAGGCACCGCAGAGGGAAATATATACAGAACACAGAACAAAAGGAAGGATGTCTCTTCTCCCAGCACCTCCCGCCTCCCAGGAGCTTTGCTCCGGCTTCAGAGAGCAAGCAGGAACTGATGTGAACTGTCACCCTCGGCCTGATGTACCCTTCTGTCTTCTTCAGGTCAGGAAATGGGACCTCTACCCAATCCACCTTGAAGACACCAGCCCATCTGATGGCAGCTTCCTACCTATACCCCGAGTCTGTCTACTTGTCCCACCCCCACTACCATCTTCCTATTACACACCCATCCCTTCTCCGACACGGACCCCTGAAGTTGCCGCCTCACAAGCCTGCTGCTTCCACAGAGACACCATAAATCTGATCATCTCTCCCCATGCCACCTTCCATAGTAAAAGCCTTACCATTGTGACAGGAGTAAAACCCAAACTTCCTACCATTGTGTCCACAGCCCTGCAAGATCTGCCCTGTTCCCTCTCAGCCACCCTGCCCTCACTTCCCTTCCCATCACACAGGCCTCCAGCTGCTTCGCAAACACTCCGCACAAGTCCCTGCCTTGGCCCTGTGCCCTTGCTGTTCCCTCTGCCAGGAATGCTTTTCCAGCCAGATCTATGCAGGGTTGGGTCCCCTCCTCACAGGGCCTCTCCCGCCCACCCATACCTGCACCAGCCTTATTCCTGTCTAGCTCTTCACCCTGGCTCAGTTCCTCCGGGTATTTATCACCACCTGAGTGATCTTGTCTATGAATCCCTTTAAGGGTTTATTTCCTGTCCCCGCCATGAGGCTGAGAGCTCCTGGATGGCAGGAATTTGTGTCTGCTTCATTCACCACTGTGTTCCCAGCATGGAGCCCAGCACCTGGCACCTAGTAGGTGCTCAGTAAACACTGGTGGGTAACTTGTGTGCTTGCAGTGTGCTGGGACTGTGCTAATCTATTCTCTTCATCTTAAACCTAGGTACAGACACTTGGGTTTTGTGGGGCTTGTGGCTTACACAATTTGGAGGGCTCTCTTTAAGAAAAAAGAACACATAATGAATACAAAACCAGGTGCAAGGTGGTGCAAGAGACGGCTCCTGAGCTCAAGCTTCTTTAGCTTTATGGTAAAAGTCCTTCTGGTAGGGGACATTATTTCTTCCATCTTGCAAATAAGGAAACTGAGGCTCCGAAGTGATATCATTTCACTAGAGTAAAACGGCCAGTACAGATGGTATCGGGATTTGAACCCAAGTTTCCCGACCCCAGGGCCCGCATGGTTGGGGGTACCTGTTCCAGCTTTCCCTAGGTCTGGCTCCCTGTCCTAGGGCCCCAGCTCACCTAGGAAGGCAGAGGGGGACACGGTGCCATTGCTGCGCGCCACCATGACGCTGATGCCTGTCTCTACGAAGGGAACAGAGAAGTCCACGATCTCAGAACGCTCCTCGTTGATGGTGAGAGAGCCAATGGCCATGTCCGCACGCTGGTAGAACACCTGGGGTGGGGGCGAGGAGTGGGTGAGGGGACCTGGAATAGGCGGGCAAAGACCAGCCCGCGGGAGGCCAGTGACAGGGTGAAGGAGAGGGCCGTTTTTGGCCATGCCACCCTCAACATGCCCGATCTCATCTGATCTCCGAAGCTAAGCAGGGTCGGGCCTGGTTAGTACTTGGATGGGAAAGGGCTAAGAGAGATGGCGGGGTGGATGAAGAGGGGACCCAGAGTGGGGCAGGGAAATGTGGAAGGGAGAGACTGGGAGCAGGAGTGGGAAGAGGCAGGCCCCGGCCCCACCCTGCTGCTCCCATCAAGTTCTCTTGAGGTCTCAGGCTCTACCCTCCTAAGCCCACCCGCTTTCCCTAGGAGTTCCGCCCTCCGAGCCCCGCCTCCTCTGGCCCCCAAAGTCCCTCCTCCTGGCCCCGCCCCGTCGCTCCCTGACCCCGCCCCGTCTCAAGGCGTGTCCGTCTTGAGGCCCCGCCCCTGTCCCCGCCCCTCCGAGCCAGGCGTTCCCTGCCTCTGGCCCCCGGTGCCTACTTCTAGGACCCTGCCCAGAAGCTCCGCCTCCCCCACCCTGTGCCCCCCTCACTTCGCCGATCATGCCGTTCCAGACGCCGTCGATCTTCTTCCCGTGCTTGCCGTTGGTGACCAGGTAGAGGTCGTAGCTGAAGCCGATCGTGTGCGCCAGCCGCTTCAGAATGTCGATGCAGAAGCCCTTGCAGCACCGCTTCTCCGGGCGGGGGGCATCCAGGGGAGGGCTGCGGGAGCGAACAGGCTTGGGGAGTTTAGGGACCCCCCTCTTAGACTCTCCCTTGAGACAAGGGTGTGGAGGTAGGGACAGGCAGCAGCTAAAACTAGGGTAAGTGCTTTCTGGGGAAACTAAGGCTCAAAGGAGTTATGCGCGCCAAGCTGGAGGGCTTTGTGGGCCCTGGGTCCCAAGGGAGGAGAGGGGTGGGGGCCAGGACTACTGGACTTCAAAGGAGGAGGGTTTTGAAGCTGGAATTCCTGGATCTTGGGCTGTCACCTGTGGGTCCGGTTGAGCTGGCTCCGGCAGGGGACTGAGTCTCGGATGCAAGTGCCACTGATGGGGTCTGCAGGCTCCACAATGACAAAGGGCCTCTCCTCGAGTGTGGCCACTGTGAGGTGCTGCGTGTCATCCACTGGCTGTAGGAAGCGACCATAGCGGGACCATAGCGGGTACTTGAGGCGGAGAGTCTTCTGCTCCCAGCTGCCCACCTTGGCGAAAGAAAAAGAGAGTCAGGCTTCCTGGGGGGACCTTCCAGTGTGTCCTGGCCTCCATGTCCCTCCTCCCTCAGACTTAGGGGTATAGGCACCATCTCCCCCCAGGACCCATTAACTCCTCCCTCTGTCACACCCATCTTTCCCCAGGACCCAAAAGTCCAGGCTCCCAGCCCCCTCCCCCCTCAGACTCCAGGATCTCAGGCCCCTCCTCTGCCAGGGCCCAGGATCCCATGGCTGAGGTCTGGGCTCCCACTCACCACCTCCCACGTCCTGTCTCTGGTGAGGGAGATGACCACCAGGGAGGGGTTCACCAGAAAGCCATCCTCATTGAAGGAGTAATCCCGGTTATCCCAGGTAATGTTCATGAAGTACCTGCCCAGAAAGAAGGGAGGGGGACGTGTGGGGACATGTCAGCTGGATCTTGGCAGCTGAAAGCATAGAAATTCCCCTTTCTACTGACCAGCCCCAGCCTCCAGCTGAAATCTCTCCTGCTTCACCTCCAAGATCTCAAACACACAAATATCCCTCTTCCCTACTCAGCACCCTTTCCTTGGTTGGCCAGTGTCCCCAGGATAAGGTCCCAGACTTTCAGCTTGATGTTGAGGCCCTAGAGTCCCTTTGTGTTCTGGCCCCACCTGCCTCTGAAGCCCCGTCTCTGATCACTTCCCACCTTCAAATTCTTCCCTCCCAAAAACCCTTTTATTGCTCTGTCAACAATGAATGCAAGGTGTCTCTCAGACATGTCAAGTGAGTTCCTATCTCTAGGCCTTTGCAGGTGCTCGTTTTGTCTACCTGGAAAACCCTTATACCACCCTTCTCATCCTGACCAACTCTTCCGTGTCTTAGAGACTCAGCTCAAATGTCCTTTCTGCTGGGAAGAAGCACTGGGGTGGTCTCTGGACTCCCAGATATCTTATCTATGCAATATCATCCATGCTCTGACTGCCTCCCACATCAACCACCTAGTCACTCTCAGTTGCCTTCCTCACTCCCTCACTCCCCCACCCAGGCCATTAGTCCCCAAGCCCCATCCCTCCTGCCCCAGGACTCTCTCTGCCCCATCTTCTCCTCTCCCTCCCCACAGCCCTCCTGGACCTCACCCCAGCCTCCTGCTTGGCCTTCAGCCTCCAATCTCTCTCTTCCAGTCTGTACCCCAACTGGCCCCAGAGGGCTCTGTCCACACCCAAAACTGACTCCACCCCTCCCCTGCTCAGAGCCCACCCCTGGCTAGCCGGTGCCCTGGAACGAAGTCTAAGCCTCTCAACCTGGCATTGAAGGCAAAGGCCTGGTGCCACTCACCTCCCGAGCCTCATCATCTCCAGCCCCTAATTCTACTGCCTTCATTCACTCTCAACTATTGTGGTCCCACCAATCTACCCAGGTTTCTCTCACCCTCTGGGCTTTTGCACATGCTATTCCCCCTGCCTGGAATACTATTTCTGGTCAACTCCCCACCATTCCTGGAATCAAGTCCAAACCTCTCCTCCTGGCCTAACGGCCCTACGTGAGCTGGACCCCCATGTCTCTCCATCCCCTACTCATACCTTCATCCCCCTTGCCCTCTATGCTGCAGCCACACTGGCGTTTCAGGCTCCCAGACGGGCAAGCTTTGGTTTAGATGTCCATCCTCTCCAAAACTCATGTTGAAATGTAACTGCCATGGTGACAGTATTGGGAAATGGGACCTTTAAGAGGTGTTTAAGTCATGAGGACTCCAGCACCCTCATGAATGGACTAAAGCTGTTATTGTGGGAGTGAGCTCGCCTCCCTCTTCCCCCTTCTCTCTTTGCCCTTCCACCATGTAATGTTGCAGCAAGAAGGCCCTCTCCAGATGCCAACATTTTGACATTGGACTTCCCAGCCTCCAGAACCATAAGCCAATAAACTTCCGTTTCTTATACATTACCCAGTCTATGGTATTGTGTTATAGCAGCACAAAACAGAATACAAGACAGTTCCAGCCCCAGGGCCTTTGCACCTGCAGTTCACTCTCCGTTTACTCAGATCTTCCAGTGCTTGGCTCCTTCTTTTTATCCATTTTTTTACCTCCAAATTTCACCTACTCAGAAAGACCTTTCCTGACCACCTAGCCAAGCCCCCTAGGCATTTCTTATCCCATTCTCCCTGTTTGATTTCCATCTCAGGAGTTATCAGCTGCTGCTATTTTCTTCTTTCTTTTCTTGGTTGTTCACTGCCTTTCTCCCCTCTTAGACTGCAAGTTCTGTGACAGCATGGACGTTATTGTACACCAAAGCAGTGGTTGGCATATAGTAGACTTTCGATAGATGGCTTTTCAATGAATAAATTAATGAATGAGCAATTAATCCTTTGGGTCTCAGATATCTCCTCTTCCTAGAAACCTTCCAGACTCCACAGGCTGACCTATGACCTGTGACCTGAGTCACCTGTGACCTGTGACCTGTTCTGGAAGGGTGCCTGAGGCCAGTGCATTTCCTCTCTTGGGATGACATTTTGCTATGAGATCTGGAGGGATGAGTGGTGGCAGGAAGGGCTGAACTTATGAAGGAGCACAAATTCTGGGTAAAGAACCGAACAGCCTCTGGGAGAGGCAAGCCAGAGAGAGAAAGACAGACAGACAGACAGACAGAGACAGAGAGAGGGCAATAATTAAGAAAGACAGAATCAGGAAGAGATGGAAGAGTAGCTGGCTCTCAACTTTGCCTCAATTACTGACTTCTGAATTTCTATGTGTGTTTGTCTTTCCAATAAACCCCCTTTTCCCCAAGGAAACTAGAATGAGACTTTCCTTCTTGCAACCAAAAATGTCCTGGCTTAGACAGTACTCCCTGGCGCCCCCACAATATCCGCGCTGGTCCATTACTGCAAGCGTCACGCAGCGTTGTCATTATCCGCATCCCTGTCTGCCGGCCCTACAGGACCCTGTGCTCTTTGAAGAATAAGTCATGGTCTTATTCATCCCTGTGTTCCCAGTGCCCAGCATGAGCCCTAGTTCCTAGCGGGTGCTCAGTAAGTATTTATGAACAAGGGATTCTTTTCTCGCCCTCTTGTTCTGGGATCCTGATTCCTAACTCACCGGTTCCCAATTCTCCTCCCTGAGGTCTCCTTCCCTACCCATCACTTCCTCCTAAACTCACTTCATCCTCGTTCAAGATTAAAGGCCTCTCCTGCCACTGTTCTGTCACCAAACTCATCAGTTTCTCCACTCGAAGCTTCCCATGGTGGAGATGCTGTTTTCCACCAAACTCTGTCCTTCTCTTCTAAAATAACAGCATGTAAGCCGGGTACCCAGCTGTCCAGCCAGGGTCGACATTTCCTAGCCTTCCTTGCAGCTCGCCTGGGCCATGAGCAGGAGCGATATTCAAATATCCAGCAATCAGTACAGCACAGGCACTAGCCAATCAGAATAGACACCACCATAAACAACCAGTAAATCAGCATTAACCGTGTGACTACGTTCTCAACAATAGGGTGTGAGATGTAGCCATTTTGCCTCACATAATCAAAAGAAAATTGCTCTCCATTTCCCCTCTTTCCCTGTTCTCATGAGCTACAATTCAGACAGGACCCTGACCCAGCTTCCACTGCACAGAGATGCCTGAGCAGCAGGGTGGGAGGATCCTGGGTCCCTGCATGGTCACATGGAGCAGCAACTTCCCAACAAGCAGGACTGCTCATCTCTAGGGTGTTATACAAGAGAGGGACAAACTTATCCTCATTTGGGCCACTGGATGGTTGGGTCTTTCTTGCTGCTGAAACTCAGCTCATATTCTAACTATGTATTTCACAGAATCTAAGATCACGTAATCTATCGATTGTAAGATGTACCACTATTTTTATGTACCACAAAGAAAGAAAAAGTGCTTCCAATTAAACCACGATAAACCATTAATTATAAGAAACATCTTGATTTCAAAGATGTTAAAATTATGCATCTTAGAGTCATGAAATAGAGTAATACATTCACTGAGTGTCAGGTGCTTTTTCCAAATTACCTGATTTAACCTCTGAAAAGAGGCCTAATTACTCCTATTTTACAGAAAAGAAAACTGAGGCTCGAAGACAGGATGCAACCCATTTGAGGCCACTCAGCCAGTGAGTTCTCTAGGTAGTCAGGCTCTGGAAGCCCTCCACACCCCTCCCATCCCAGCCCCACTCACCTGTGCAGACTCTCCCCACGGTGGGTGCGGTTCTGGGCACGACAGTCGTGGCCGAGCTCAGGCAGGAAACCATAGTCACGAAGCAGGGCCTGGGCACCTCTGGCCACTACAGCCACACCAGCTGCCACTCGCCGGGCCAAGTCATCCCGCCAGCCAGCTGAGCGCACTGCAAACAGCCCGGAAGGCAGGGGGGCGCCTCCTGGCAGAAGAGGAGGCTCACCAGGGGCCCCGGAGCCCCCACCTCCAGCCAGCTGGGGCCCCACCATAAACCAGACGTAGCCAGACCCAGTGAGGCCAGCCTCCTCGGCGGCCCGGAACACAGGCTCGGCCTCCTCACGAGCACAGAAGAGCAGGCGGATCTGTGCACTGACGCTGCGGAGCTGGGCGCTCAGCACGGCCTCGCCGGCCCCAGGGTCCAGCGTCAGTGCTCCGCGGTGCTCCCAGCCCACCAGGCTGCCGTCAGTCAGCACCTCTATGTAGGACAGGAAGGCGCGATGGCCGGGAGCACGCGTGGTCACCGCTACAAAGGACGTCCAGTCGTACTCCTCCAGCACCTCAAAGATGACCTGAAGCTGTTGCTCGGTGGAGGAGCCCAGCTGCAGGAAGGTGGAGCCCTTCTCCTGCCCGGGAGGGAGGAGGATGTCAGGCCTCCTGACATGGGGATCTTATCTCCCAGCAAGCTGTTCACTAACTCTGTCTCTTTTACCTCCTGGGGCACAGGGCTAGATCTGGGGTTAGGTTCAGCTACCTGACTGAGTCTTCTAGACTCACCCATTAAAATTCTTTATCATAAACCTTACTTTCTTCCCTGTCTGAGGGCAAATGTAGAAGCCCCAGAAGAGAACTCTGAAGTCCTAGGGGATTACAAGAGGGAAGGAGCCCGAGTCCCTGAGTCACCACATGGATAAGAGCCACCTTGAATCAGGAACATCTGTTTGGATTTTATTTATTTATTTTTTAGAGACAAGGTCTCACTCTGTTGCCCAGGCTAGAGTGCAATGGTGCAATCATAGCTCACTGCAGTCTTGAACTCCAGGGCTCAAGTGATCCTTCCTGCCTCAGCCTTCCAAGTAGCCTAGGAATATAGGTGCATGCCATCACACCTGGCTAATTTTTAAAATTTTTCGTAGCGACGGGGACTCGCTATGTTGCCCAGCTGGTCTTGAATGCCCAGGCTCAAGCGATCCTCCCATGTCAGCCCCCCAAAATGCGGGGATTACATGCATGAGCCACAGCGCTCAGCCCTGTTTGAATTTTATGTAAACAAGAAACAGCTTTCTATCGGGTTGAGCCACTGAGATTTGGAGGTTTATCTGTTACAGCAGCTAATCATCACTGTCATCAATACTCTCAGCATCAGTGAGGGAACTACAGCCCCCAGCATGCACTGAGAGGGACCAGTTCTCTATATAGTGAGGGAGATTACATCTTCCAGCATGCAATGAGGGTAGGTACTCCCCCAACTGGAAGATATATCTTTGCTGAGTGGACTTTCCCTTCTTTGGTTTTCCTCCTACCTCCCTGTCCCCTCCTCTGTCTCCTTGGCTGGAACCTCTTCCTCAGCCCAAATTCTGAATACATTATAGTAGCGCCTTAATGTTCTCTTTTCTTTTCTGTCCTCTCCCTGGTGATCTCATTCAGACACATTGGTTTAAATACTGTTTCCTGCATTATCCAATATGGCAGCCATGAGCCACACATAGCTATTCCATTTTAAATTAATGAAAATTAAATAAAATTTGAAATTTAGTTCTCTGGTTGCACTAACCACATGTCAAGCATTCAACAGCCACATGAAGCTTGGGGCTATCATATTGGACAGAGCAAATATAGATGCCCTTCATCCCTGCAGAAAGTTCTGTTGGACAGCACTGGAGATGCTGATGGTGCCTGTCCTCAGTCACAGCCTCTCCTGAGAGCTCTGGACAAACCTATCCCCCCTTTTATTCAATGTCTCCCTTTGGATTTCCAAGAGGCATCTCAAAATTATCATGTCAAAACCAGAACACTGGATCTTACCCCACCTCTAACCTGCTCCCTGTCGTCTTTCCCTTATTCATCCTGATGCATAGGCCCCAAATCTAAATCAGCCTTTCCCTCACACCTGCATCTCGCTATCCCCAAATCTTCTTGGCTCTATGTTCAAACATAACCCCCATTGCCTATTCCTCACTGCCGTCACTGCCTCAACCCTCATCGTCACCACTCTCTTGCCTAGACATCTATGGCTTTCAATCCCAACTCTGCTTCCAACCTTGCATCTTCCAGGCCATTCTCCAAACAGCAGCCAGAGTGATTGTTTCAAAATATTAATTGGATCACATCCCTTCTTGGTTGAAAACCTTTCAATGATTCTACCTCAGAATCAAAGCCAAAGTCTCCGCCGTGGCCTACAAGGCCCTGCATGAACTGGCCCCTGTTGCTTCTCTGACCTCATCTCCTACCACCCCAACCCCCCGGTCGGTGGCAGCCACACTCCCTCCTTGCTCTTCCTAAAGCATGCCAAGCTCTTTCCCACTATAAGAGTTTTTGCCCTTAGCCGTTGCCTCTCCTGGGGACACTTTCCCCCAGCTCCTCTATGCTGGACCTACCCATCCTCATTCCTCAGGTCCAGCTCAGGTGTCACCTCCTCCCCTGACTGTCATCTATTGAAGCCCCATCCTGTCGATTTCCTCCAGGACAGATTTTACTGTTACTTGTTTTGTCTGTCTCCCCATTAGAATGCAAGCTCCATAAGGCAGGGACTGTGTATTTTTCCCCCCAGAACTATAGAGAACTTAAAACAGCCCTGGCACAGAATCAGCCCTCAATAAATCTTCCTGTAATGCAATGAGAACAGCAAGCGGACTTCCTCCTTAAGCGTGTGCCTATGGTTATATGTTTAGGGGACAGGACAGTTGTCCTGAGGGGATGAGATCTCCCAGCCTGTAATGAGAACCCCAAGAGGGCTTCATCCTTCAGCAGGTGGAGGTGTGCTGAGGGGACCATGTTCCCAGCATTCAATGGGGCACAGATGGAGCTGTGAAGACTATTCTTTCTTCTATTTAGGGACAGTGAAGGGACATTTCCCAGAAGGTATGGGTGTACACTGAGTAGACCACAGTGCCCAGCACACAATGACAAAGAGTGGACTGCACTTCCCAGCAGCAATGGAGGCACTAGGGACCACATGTCTGAGTATGCCACGGAGGTGGCAGCCAGGAAATTTTAAGTTCACCTGCCAGGTAATCTGCCCACAAATCTCTGGACAACACCATGCCAGTGAGAACAAGAAAGCTGGACAGAGAGGTCCTTCCCAGAACGTTCTGGACAAAACTACAATAGTGATCCAGTAACAAAGCCACAGGCTCCACAGTTGGGAATTGGCAGGCTCAGGCTTCACCCACTCAGGTGGCTCTATCCTCCAGCAAGCGCCACCTCTCTGTCCCACCGGCTCCTCCCCTGAATAGGCCCCGCCCCGTCTCAGGCTCCTCCTCTCACAGGATGGCTCCGCCCTCCCACGCAGAACTCCAGACCCTATGCTCGGCGGGCCGAGCCCCTCCCCAGCCCCCGTCCTTCAGTACTGGATACCCCTCGCTCATGGTCCCTTTCCCTGCCTGGCTCCCACCTCTCCACTAGACTTAGCCCTTTTCTGAATTCCATTCCTTTCCAGCTGACTTCTCCCCTCGCTGATCCCAGACCCACCCCTCCCTCATATTTTGCCATCTTGGGCTGGTCCCTTTTCGTCCCCAGTCCCCGCCCCTTGCTCCTGTTTCCCGCGGTCCCTCACCTGCAGTGACTGGGCCCAGGTCCTCCCCGTGCCCTGGCCTCTCTGACCCTGACCCTGCTTCTAGGTGACTCTCCCGAAGACCCCGCTTGTCCTATAGGCCACGCCCCTCCGTGTCAGCCCTACCTCTTACCTAGACCTAACCCCTACCACCTGGCCCCACGTCGTCCCAGATGCTGACCCACAGGACTGTCCCCGCCCCCTCCAAGGCCACACCCCTCAGCTCCCCAGACCCCGCCCCCGCCCTGGCCCCGCCCCGCCCGCGGGTCGCGCGCACCTTGGGCGTGAGCACGAGCGCGGCGCCGCCGTGCACGGCCACGATGGGCAGCGAGGTCTGCGCCGACAGGAAGTCGAGGATGGGCGCGACGGCGGGCGCGCGCGAGTCGTCCTCGAAGACGACGCCGTGCACGCGCAGCCCCGACAGCAGGTCGCAGAGCTGCAGCACGAGACTGCGCGGGTCCGAGCCGTTGAGCACCAGCGCCACGGGCCGCACGTCCAGGCCCGGGCTGCGCACGGCCGCCGCCACGGCCGGCCCCAGGCGCGCCGCCTCGGCCGCGTACGCGGGCCCCGAGAACACCAGCGCCACGTTGAGCGGTCGCGCCCCGCCGGGGACCCCGCCGGGCCCGCCGGGCCCGCCCGGCCCCGGCGCCTCCTCCGGGAACGGGCTGGCGCAGGCCAGCGCCAGCAGCAGCAACATCTTAGCGGGGCCCCGAGGGCCGCGGGGGCCACCGGCACCGCGCATCGCCTGCGGGCCCCGCCGGGCAGCCTCTGAGCGCCCGGGCCCGGGAGAGACACGGCAGGAGAGGCAGGGACAGAGAGCACAGAGAGACACAGACGGGGAGACGCAGAGACAGGGAGACAAGATGTCGAAAGAGATGCACAGAAGAGATACAGGGGAGAGAGGAGAGGGAAAGGTTGGAGTGATGGAGACAGACACGGAGGGGGGGACACACACGCAGAGGGAGAGACACAGTGGGGGAAGGCGGAAGGGAGATGTGGGGAAGAGACACCAAATACATAGGGAGAGGTGTGGGGAGTGAAAGAGGGAGATACACAGAGGTAGGGAGAAGTGGAGTATGGGGAAGACAGACAGGGGTGGGTGATGGAGTCAGGGGAAGGTACAGAGGTGAGGAGAGAGAAAGAGGGAAAGAGATAGGTAGGGGACAACAACGAGACCGATGGGAAAGAGACCCACAGAGATGGGATCAAAATAGGAGCAGGGAGATAGGAGGGGAAATGAAAACAGCAACAGAGAGGTGGGAATGAGTGATGGAAGGAGGAACAGAGACAGGGAGAAGAGGGAAAGAGAGAAGACAGTGTGACAGAAATAGGGAGCAAGGGAGACCCAGGGAGAGAACAGCAGAGTGGGGACGGATGCAGAGAGAGATGCAGGGAGATGGGAGAGGTAAGAGACACAAGAAAGTTAGAGAGGGAGATGGAAAGAAAACCAGGAAGACGGAGACAGACCCACGGCCACCAAGAGACACGCACACATGAGAGATGGGGAAACAGAATTGAGAT
Organism: Cheirogaleus major; assembly: GCA_963574435.1. Taxonomy (NCBI): domain Eukaryota; kingdom Metazoa; phylum Chordata; class Mammalia; order Primates; family Cheirogaleidae; genus Cheirogaleus; species Cheirogaleus major. Next base: position 22,587 of record CAUYPO010057899.1, read on the forward strand.
TGAGGGAGGCAGGCAGAGCAGAGAGAAAACACAGGAAGACAGAAATAGCCACGCAAGGCAAAGATCGAGACCCCCACCAGGGAGGTGCCCAGCACAGACATGAAAGGAAGGCAGGGAAGGCAAGTGACAGGAGGGAGCAAAAATAAAAAGGAGAAAAAGGGAGAAAAAAATGAGAGAGGGAAAAGGGGTCAGGTGTGTGGGGAGAGAGAAAGAAAGAGAAGGAGAAATTAGTGGGGCACCCCGAGGAGAGAAAGTGCCCCCACAACCATACCCCTCGCCCCGACCACAACCCCCAACCCATTTTTCTCCCTTTACTCCTGTCCCTGTCTCCCACATTCTCAATGAGAGTGAGAAAAAGAGTCATGGCCCGGGCTGGGATGCAGGGTTGGGGGCACAGCTGTGGAGAGCTGGGAGGGGGGTCCCTGGCACCCAGCCCGGAGCAATTTAGTAAATTAGAGGAAATACAGCATCTAATCTCTTCCTGTGCCCCCTGTTGAATACTTGCCGCCTGGGGTGCTTGGGCTGGGATCCCAGGCTCCTGGGTCCTGCCTGGGTCTGAGGGAGGAGGGCACTGGGGGGTCTGGGTTCCTGGTTCCCAGAGAGGGATGGGAGCCTGTGCTAGGGGCTTCCTAAAGGGGTGAGGGTCCAGGCAGGGAAGGGTTGTCTCTTGGCTGTCAGTCAGTCTCCTGTCTGGTTGCCATGGTAGCGCAGGCCTCGTCCACCCCACAGACAGCCAGGTTGGGGGAAAGGCCCACACCCTCTCCTCTGCCCAGAGGTTCCCGCCCCTCCCCCACTCCCACCCCCCAGAGATCCTGGGCCACTGTCTCCCCTGGGAAGAGGGTGGGGGCTCCTAGCATGCCCATCCCTCCCAAATCCTGGCTCCTCTTCGCCCCTCCTCTCCATTGCCCTTCCCCAAGCAGCTGGCTCAATCAGTGCTCAGAATAACCCCCCCTCCACCCCAAAATAACCCACAGCTGTGGCCTGGTCCCCGCGGGGTTAACTCTCGCTCTCCCCTCCCTTCCTGGTGGCTGCTCACCCCCCAGCCCCTCCTCTGCCTCTCCCAGACCCACCCCTGCCTGGCCTCTGCCCTTAGGGACCCCAGGGTCCTGCTCCCTGCTGAGGCCCAGGAGGGCAGCCTCCAGCCCCACCCTTCTCAGGAGGCTGGATGCCCAGTCCTCTCCCATAGGGATTTGGGAGTGCAGTCCCCTACTCCAGGGACTGAGAAGTGGCAGCTCCAGTCCTCCAGGACTCTGGAGGCCCAGTCTCCAGAACCCACACCCTCCGGGATCACAAAGACCAGGCTCCCGTCTCCACCCGCTCATGCCACCTACACAGAGGCTAAAGAGTCCAGACCCCTGTCCCCTGCCAAGACTCAGGAGACTGAGGCCCCGGCCCCCTCCTCCCTCAGACACAGAAGCCCTATCCTCCAACTTCTCCCATAAAGATGCAGGAGTCCTGCCATCAGCCTCCCCCAGGACTCCAGAGCCCTGTTCTTTCCCAGGACCCAAGAGTCCCAGCCCCTCCTGCCCTAAGACTTGGGAATTCAAGAGCCCAGCCTCCTCTATGACAGGAGCCAAGAGCCCAAGTCCCCGGTTCCCCTCTTCCCCCAAGACCCAGGAATCTGGGTTCCCAGCCCTCCCCTCCCTTAAGGACCTCCTTTTTGTCTCAAACCCCATCAATCCCAACATCCTGGGTGTCCCCCCAGCTCCGGCCTCCCCAGTCACCCCACTCCTGTACTGCCCTGAGCTGAGGAGGAGGAGGATGCCAGAGATTCCTGGGGTGTCCCTGTCTCCATCGCTCTCCCCAATCCATCACAGAAGGGAGGAGAGGCCACTTTGATCAACAGCTCCCCCACCTCGAGTCGTGCTGCAGACGGCATCCCATTCCCCCCCCCCCAACGCACACACACAACACCGGTCTCTCCCCACCCTAATCCGGGGGCTCGGAAGAGGCTAGAAGGGTATTTCAGAACCTTGAGGAAGGGGTGGCAGCTTGGGCAGAGGGGTGCTGAGGGCCTGGATGCCCTCAAGGTCCTTGTCAGGGGTATTAATAGCAGACTCATAGCTCTGAGATGTGAGGGGAGAGCGAGAGGAGAGAGGGAGAGGGCTGGCCGGCCGGCAGTGGGGGAGACTGATGCGGGGAAAGGGGGTGCTGAGAGAAGGTGAGGTGGAGAGATGGAGGGACAGAGAGAGACATGGGGTGTCAGGTATGTGGGGCTGGAGAGAGGCAGCAAAGCGTCGGAGAAATGGGGGGCTTAAAAGGTCTGAGGTGTAGAGACCCAGGAAAAAGAGGCTCAGAGGGAGAAGGAGAGAGGGCAGAGGAGAGTCCCTGAGGACAGGGAAGCTGGGAGGGAGCAAAGACCCCTGCCCACCATGCAACCGCCCTCCCTCCATGAGGCCCCCTGGCCAACTTTCCCTGTCCTAGATTTCGGGGTCTACATTCTCACCCCCACCCCTGCATCCCTTCCCCAGCCTTACCTTTTCATGACCCTGTTCTTTTGGGGGGATTGCAGGGGGGCCAGGACTGGAACCTGGCGTCCAGCGACCCCAAGATTCCGCGGAGAGCTCAGGGAGCCAATAGGGGGGTCAGGCCCCAGGGCGGCGGCAGTGGCAGCGGCGCACAGCGAGGACCTCCTGCCTGTCTCTGGCTCCGTCTCTCCTTCCTCTTCCTTGGTCCTGTCCTGCCCTGTCTGTCCCCCAAGGTTGCGGCCACCTGGACTAGGCGAGGACACGGCTACACATGTTGCGCTGGAAGTTGGGCCCCGGACATTGCGGAGGCTGTTGGGGTGTCCTCTTGCCACCCCGACCCCGTGGGGATCCCCCCTCCGCCCACCTGGGGTGCCCCCCTCTGCCGCTTCAGCCCCGGCTCCTCCCCCCTTTCCATGTGTCCGGTCCCGCCTCTGCCTGGCTCATTCGCAACCCCCTTTGTGCCCTCAGCCCCCCCTCCAGCGTCTGTGTCTGTCTGTCTGTCTGTCTGGGTCACCTCTGAAGCCGGTGGCTGATGTGTGTGTTTGTGTGAGGAGCGGGAGATCGCCTGTCTGGGGAACTGCTTGCCCCTTCCTTGCTTGGCCACCTCCAGACCCCCCCTGGACGCCCCCACTCACAAACACAGGCAGAAACACACACGCACACACACGCACAGCCTCACTTCCCTGGGATTCCCCCTCAACACCCCCGGAGCTTGAGGAGGGAAACACACACGCACACACACACACACACACACACACAGGGGGGTCCAATGGGGGCCAGGCTGCCACTGCCAGCAGAGGCTGTTCAGACAGACAGGAGGACACAGGCAGCCGGGGACGCCCAGATGCCTGGCCGCAGGCAGGAGACACAGAACCCAGGTACACACCATCCATCCGGGTTTGGGGGGCTGAGGGGAAGGACTGGGGGGCTCACGACACCCAGGCAGGCGGCTCAGGGTCGGTACAGACAGACAGACCCCTCCCTCCCGCGGCCGCCGCAGCCCTTACAGACACACCCCCCCTCCACCAGCCAGCCCCAGACACCCGGACACACAGATCCTCACCGGGCAGATGGCAGATGCACGAGAGACCCCTGGGGGCCGGGCGGACCCACCCAGGCCGACACCCCCCAGCTGGGCACTGGTGGCCGAGGCAGGCTGCGGGAGGCTGCGGGTGCGGGTGGCGGCGGCGGCGGCGGCGGCGGCCGCGGCCGCGGCTTGGAGGAGCCGGAGCGGGAGGGACTCGCACACTCGCTCTGTTCTCACACACACACTCACTGGGGATGCGATTAACATTCAGTCCCCGTCCGTCCGCCCCTGCTGGGAGACCCACAGCCCCCCCTCCTGGCCTCCTTGGGGACCCCTCCTCCTGCCAGGGCTAGGGGAGCGGGCCGCCCCCCACCCCCAGCTACCGGCCTCTGCCTTCCTCCTGGGACGGGGGAGCGAGGGGCTGAAAATGAAAAGGGAGGAAGAAGTGTGTGTGTCGGGGGTTTGCAGGGACTCAGAACCTGGTATGGAGACACTAGCCTCAGACCTCGACTCTAGGGCTGGGAGTTGCTGCCCTTTGCCCCCTCCCCATTTGTGGCTGGGGAAGCAAGACGCCTTTGCCTGACTTCAGTGTTCGCCATGCCAAGACCCGTCATCTGGCTTCTATTGCCCCAGAAAGCTAGGCCTGCATACCGGGTCTCTATCGTGGACTTGGGAGTCCGGCCAAGCGGGTCCTCCCTCAGACCCAGGTTGGGGGCCCCCAGCCCTTCCTCCCTCAGACCCAGGTTGGGGGTCCTCAGCCCCTCCTCCCTCAGACCCAGTTGGGGGCCCCCAGCCCCTCCTCCCTCAGACCCAGGTTGGGGGCCCCCAGCCCCTCCTCCCTCAGACCCAGGTTGGGGGCCCCCAGCCCCTCCTCCCTCAGACCCAGTTTGGGGCCCCCAGCCCCTCCTCCTTCAGACCCAGGTTGGGGGTCCCCAGCCCCTCCTCCCTCAGACCCAGTTTGGGGCCCCCAGCCCCTCCTCCCTCAGACCCAGGTTGGGGGTCCCCAGCCCCTCCTCCCTCAGACCCAGGGGTCCAGACCCCCAGCCCCTCCTCACTCAGACCCAGGTTGGGGGCCCCCAGCCCCTCCTCCCTCAGACCCAGGGTCTGGGCCCCCAGTCCCTCCTCCCTTAGACCTGGGGTTTTGGGTCCCAGCCACTTCTCCTTCAGATCTGGGAGTCCGGGAGTCCCTTTTCCTCTGGGACCCAGGAATCTGGGGCCTCCCCTCTAAGCCTGAGTCCCTTTTGGAACGCAGGCATCCTGACCCTCCTCCAGCACAAACCACCTTCAAGGACCCAAGACTCACCCTTGGGCACCCAGCCCTTCTACCCTTTTGAGGAAACCAAAATCCTCGTACCCCTTTTTTTATTTAGGGACCCAGTCTCTATCACCCACGAGTACTCAGAAGGAAAGCAGCATCTGTCCCCTCTTAGACACGGCTTGTCCCCGTGAGGGTCCCATAGGGCCAGCTGCCCCTCCTGCCCCTCCTGCCTGAGAGGTCAGGCCCAGCACTTCTATAAGCTACCCATGCAGCTCTGGGGTGGAGTGTCCTATGGGACACCTGGGCCACTGAGGGCAGAAGCTGGGAGAGAGAGAGAGTGTGTGTATGTGTGTGTGTGTGTGTGTGTGTGTGTGTGTGTAGGAAATTCTCAAGTTCTGGAGCAAGGGCTGAAGCAAGGGCCATGGGCTTCTCTCAGGTAGTTTGGGTTCAATTTTTTACCTTGAGCCTACTAAGTGGGATTCCTGCTTCTTCACCCCCAAGGTCTAGGGGGGCAGAGGTGAAGGCTCTGGTCTTAGAGGAAGGAAGGTATTGTGGATCTAGACTCCTGAGGCTAGGATGCTTGGGATAGAAGATGGTTGGGTTGGGACTGTAAGGTCCAAGGAAGGGGGTCTTGAGAGGGGAGGGGGCTGGGAGCCTGGACTTCTGGGTCTGAGGGAGGAGGGGCTGGGGCCAGAGGTCTAGAGGAGGTGGGGCTGCTGGGGGCTACTTTCTTGTCTTTTGGGTGGATTGGAGCTGGAGGCCCCTGAGAGGAGCAGAAGCTGGCAGCCTAGCCTCTGGGTCCCTGACCAGGATTATTATTATTATTATTATTATTTTGAGACAGTCTCACTCTGTAGCTCAGGCTAGAGTGCAGCGGCATCATAATAGCTCACTGAAACCTCAAACTCCTGGGCTCAAGCCATCCTTCTACCTCAGCCTCCTCAGTAGTTGGAACTACAGGTGCACACCACCACGCCCAGATAATTTTTCTATTTTTAGTAGAGACGGGGTCTTGCTCCTGCTCAGGCTGGTCTCGAACTCCTGAGCTCAAGCAGTCCTTGTGCCTCGGCCTCTCAAAGTGCTAGGATTACAGGCGTGAGCCACTGTGGCTGGCCTGGCCAGGATTTTTAAAGCTCAGAGGCCAGCCTTCCAAAGCCCTGTCAAGGGCAGAGGCTGAGTGGCTGGACTGGGTTCCTTACAGAGACACAGGCTGCCTGGGGGAGCAGGTGCCGGATTTGGGACTTTCAGAACCCAATGACCCTGCAAGTTCCCAGGAGGCAGCCTTGGGGATGCATTCAGCGTCGCTTCTGCAAGGCATGAGGTGGGCGATAGGGGGCGCCGGAGATCCGGGACCCGCCCTCAGGGGCGGAGCCTCCCCGCCCGGACTCCTCCTCTTCCCGCCCTCCTCCCTCTTCCCCGCTCCAGCGCGGCCACCAGCTCCGGCCTCGGCTCCCCCTCCCAAACCCCCCTCCCTGGAGCGGAGCCCACCCGAGGGTCCCTCTCTCGCCCCCCGAGCCCAGCCGCCCGGCCAGAACAGCAGCCTCCGGGGGCAGAACCCCGCCAGCCTGCCTCCCTCCCGCTCAGCCCTGCCAGAGGCCCCCGGCCATGAATCTCTTCCGATTCCTGGGAGACCTCTCCCACCTCCTAGCCATCATCTTGCTACTGCTCAAAATCTGGAAGTCTCGTTCGTGTGCTGGTGAGAGGCCCACCTGGGTGGGAGAAGGGGAGAGACTGCATGGGCGGAGGCGTCCCAGGACTCGGGAAAGGTTCTGTGGACACTAGGGAGACAGGTCCCTCCTCCCACCGCTTGCTGGCGGATCTTTCTTCCAGGTCCTGGGTCGTCAGGAGGTCAGCTCCCTTCCTCAGACTGGAGGGGTGCATACAGTTTAGTGAGGGTGGCCCAAGGCCCCCATTTCAGCCTCCCACAGCCCCAATCTTGGCAGCCTGAGGGTTCAGGGACTGAGAACTGGGAGCCATGGCAGGCGGGAGGTGGCTGGGAGTTGGTGACGTGGACCGTGGAGGCCAGGAAGGGAGTGGGAAGGAGGTGACGGGATCCCGGGGGGCTGAGATCTGGTTGGGTCCTCCCTAGGTCCCACCTTGGGTCTGGACTGGGGGAGGACCCTGAGGGGGACAGAGGTGGCCGCGAGGCCTAGCCTGGGACAGAGCCTCGGGCTGGAGTAGCTTCGGGGGCCTGGGCTGCCCCCTGGCTGTGGGCTGTGGAAAAGTGCCCTGCTCAGGCGGGCGAGCTGGGGAGGCCTCTAGGGACAGCTGCACTCCAGAGCCGCCTCCAGGCTGGTCCCAGGCACTGTGCCTTCGTTTATTGCCGGTGCAACCCACCCTAGCCCTGTCTCTGTCTCCCTCTCTGGACCACAGGGATTTCAGGGAAGAGCCAGGTGCTGTTTGCCGTGGTGTTCACTGCCCGATATCTGGACCTCTTCACCAACTACATCTCACTCTACAACACCTGTATGAAGGTAAGGGCTCTACTCCACCTCTCTGGGCTGCCCTGGGGCAGGGGAGCCAGGTGTAGGTCCCAGACTCCCAGGTTTGAGGGAAGAGGGGCTGGAGCCTGGACTCCTGTGTCTGAGGGAGGAGGGGGCTGGGCTTTCAGACTCCTGGGTCTGAGCCTGTTGGGGGTACAGGCCCTGCCCTGTAAGCTGAGGTGCCCTCTGGTCATCCGCCTCCTCAGGTGGTCTACATAGCCTGCTCCTTTACCACGGTCTGGATGATTTACAGCAAGTTCAAAGCCACTTACGATGGGAACCATGACACATTCAGAGTAGAGTTCCTCGTCATTCCCACGGCTGTCCTGGCGTTCTTGGTCAACCATGACTTCACCCCTCTAGAGGTAGGCCCCTTGCTGGGACTCCTTTGTTGGTTGGATGGGGTATGGTAGAGCCACTATGACAGCAGACCTCTTGGAGGCTTCCTCCTGCAGGTTGTGCTCAGACTGTCTTATTTTAGGACAAACGAGTTCAGTGTGTGGGCTCTGGGGTCCAATGATATTAACACAATGGCAGCACATTCACTAGTGCCAGATGCTGCTCTAAGCATTTCACATACATTAATTCATTACTTTTCACAGCAGCCCCCATTTAATAGATGAGGAAACTGAGGCTTAGGGCATCTGAATGACTAGTCCAAGGTCATCGGCCTAGTAAGTACCAGACTGAATAGCTCAGGAATTGGAAATGGGGGCTCTAGAACCAGGCTGCTTGGATTTGAATTCCAGATCTGCTCCTTTCTATTAGCATGATCCTGGGCATGTTACTTGACCTCTCTGTGCCTTGGTTTCCCCATTTGTAAAGTTGTGATCAGGTCATTGTGAGGATTTACTGAGATTTTGCAGCATCGTTTGGTGGTTAAATACACATGGACTTTAGAATCGGAGCACAGGGATTTGAAGCCTGCCTCTACCACTTGGGAGCTATGGGACTTTGGGCAAGTCATGTAACTTCTCTGTGCCTCAGTTTCTTCATCAGTAAAAGGAGGATAATCAGTTCCTAATTCATAGGGTTCTACTGAGGGGCAGATATCTATACAGCACAGCGTCTGGCATGAGGTCTGTGTTAGTCTGTTTCATGTTGTTATGAAGGCTGGGTAATTTATAAAGAAGAGGTATATTTGGCTCACTGTTCTGCAGACTGTACGAGAAGCATGGTGCTGGTATCTGCTTCTGGTGAGGACCTGAGGAAGCATCTACACCTTAGGCAAAGAGGGAACAGGCATGTCACATGGTGAGAGAGGGAGGAAGTAGAACCAGGCTCCTTAAACAATCAGCTTTCGTGAAGTAATAGAGGGGAAACTCACTCATTGGTGGAGGACACCATGCCATTCATGAGGGATCTGCCTCCGTGACCCAGACCTTCCACTCGACTCCACCTCCAACATTGGAGATCAAATTTCAACATGAGATTAGGAGGGCACGAATCCAAATTATATCACGGTAGGAAGTGCTATGTCAATGTTTGTTCAATGATGGAAGTAGTTAGTAGTATGCCTGATACTTTTACTTGTAAATATTAGCTGTTGTGATTTTCATTTGATGGTGTTTTGGTGAGACCCATACAAACTCCTGGGAGGAATTTTGGGAGGGCCGTGCTAAGTTTGTGATCTCATGCCTCCTGGGGCTTGGCAGGAATCATAAAGTCTGGGTAACCTTTTCTCACTTAGGCCTACACTACTCCTGACTTATAGGAAGCTATCCCTGGGTGGCCAGACGTGCTGATGTTTTCAACAGAAGCCATAATTCAAGAGTTTTAAGGCAAGATATCTCACTTTAAAATTTTGGCCACAGATTCAAAATATATTTCTAAAAGTACTGTGCAGGGTAGACAAATCTGGCTGAGAGTGACTTTGGCCCCCGAGTCCCCAGAAATGTCAGGAGGCTGTATCATGCTGTGGCGAGAACCCTGGACTTGGCTCCAGGCCCTGGACTTTGCAAAAATATCATTGTCGCCACCTTACTTGGAGCATTCACCCAAGCCCTTGACCTACTCATAACTGCCCTGCTGACTAGGGATGACCGGACTAATTTTGCAGATGGGGAGATCAACTGAGGCTGGGGGAGGCAGTGGGGCTGGGCCAGACCCCAGGCCTCTTGACTCTGGCCTTTGCGGTTCCCTCATTCAGAGGGGGGCGGTGACTTGTGCAAAGTATGGGCACTGACTACGTGCCAGGCCTGAGCGGGCCATTCTAAACACATCATCATCCCATCTGATCTCTTGGCCACCCTGGGAAACAGGCATCCTCATTCCTGTTTCTTGGAGGACTAAGGTGAGGCTCAGAAAGGAGCGTTCACAGGATTTGAACCCAGTTCTGCCTGCTTCCAAAGCTTATGCTATTACTTGGTGCTTGCTAAAAAATTATTTTTTAATCATAGAAGGAAAATATTCTTTAAAAATTCAGACATCACGAAATAGATAAAGTAGAACACAAATGACCTCTCAGCTCTTCCTTTGCTGTGATTCTATTCCCCAAGGGTCACCCCAGGGGTAAGAGTTGGGCAGGCATCAATTTAATGGGCATGTTTCCTGAGAGCCTCAACCAACCTGGCTTGCTAAGAGTCACTCTAGAGGATTCTGCATGATTATGGGAATGGGTCCTGGAATCCAGCTGCTTGGGTGGGAATCTGGACAAGTTACTTATCCCTTGGGCCTCAGTTTCCTCATCTGTGTAATGGGGATAACAATAGGGCTTACCTCACTCATTCATTCAGGAACTGGGCCAGGTGCTGGGGCCATGGGGTAAATAAGGTGTAGGATTCCCGGCCTCTTGGAGCTCACATTCTGGTGAAAGCGGCCAGGAAAGAGATAAGACGGGGTGATGTGACAGTCCTGGGGAAAGGGAAGGTCAGGGAAGGTCTCTTTCAGGAGGTGACTGATGAGCTGAGGCCAGGAGGATTTGGAGGAGGCAGATGTGTGACAGTCTAGGGGAAGAGCTTTCCCTGCTTCAGGAACAGCAAGTGCAAAGGCCCTGAGGCAGGAAGAAGCATGGCATGTTGGAGGACCAGATAAAGGGCCTTTGTGGCTGCAGCCCAGGGAGTAAGGGGAGTGTGTAGGGGATGAGGTTGGACTGGGGAGAGCCTTGGAGGGCAAGGTCAGGAGTTTGGGTTTTATTCTACTTGCAGTAGGAAGAAGTCACAGGAGGATTTTAAGCCAGGGAGTGATATAATTTGATTTATGTCTCCAAAGATTACACATTAAATGATGTCCCTACAAGAGTAGGAAAATCATCCCCCTTGTAGAGATAAGGAAGTGGAGACTTGAAGAATCTGGTTATCTTGCCCAAGATCTCATAGAAGGGAAATCTCTGAGCCAGGATTCCAGCCACATCTGCTTCGTAGAGAAGCGAAATTGCAAAGTGTTTATAAGCACTGACTACGAGCTCTTGGTTCAAATCCCTGCTCTGCTGCTTACTAGCTACATGGTCTTGGGCAAGTATCTTACCTCCTCTGGCCTCAGTTTTCTCATCTGTAGAATGGGGTTGCTAATAATGGGATCTCGCTCATGGAGCCGTGGTGAGGGTTAAATGGAGACACGAGTAACACTGGGAGAACGGTGTCTGGCATGTGGTAAGTGCTTGGGTTGCGTCCCTTCTCTCTCTGACTTCATTGTGCTTGTGACTGTCATGCCATCCTCTGCCTTCTCTCACGCCCTGTCCTCTCCTGCCTCACTCTGTCCTCTGCCCCCCTCCCTGGCCCCTCCGCAGATCCTTTGGACCTTCTCCATCTACCTGGAGTCGGTGGCCATCTTGCCACAGCTGTTCATGGTGAGCAAGACCGGGGAGGCGGAGACCATCACCAGCCACTACTTGTTTGCACTGGGTGTCTACCGCACGCTCTATCTCTTCAACTGGATCTGGCGCTACCACTTCGAGGGCTTCTTCGACCTCATCGCCATCGTGGCAGGCCTGGTCCAGACAGTCCTCTACTGCGATTTCTTCTACCTCTACATCACCAAAGGTAGCCAGGATTCGGGGCTGGCTGCAATAGAACCTGCTCTTTGCACAGCTCCTGCCTCCCTGGGGTCTGGGGTCCATCTCCTCACCCCTGTGTCACTGGAGGGAGGGCTTCCTCTCCTGGCTTCTGGGGCCCCAGGCCCACCTCTCTCCTAGGAATTCAGACTGTTAGCCTCTGCCTCCCTAAGGACCAAGGAGTTTTTGTCCTCAGCCCCCATGTTGCTTTGAGTGGAGACCAGATGGGGCAGGGACTCAGGCCCACTGAGATTCACTCATTCATTTATTCATTCAATAAATTGTATTGAGCCCTGTCCCTGGCCGGGTGCTAGGCTCTGGGGCTACAGCAGGAGAAGAAACGGTGGATGAGGCCCTGTTCTAGAGGGGAGATGGTGAATGAATAAGCAAAGAAAGAGAATTGTCAGTAGTAAGAAGGGCTATGAAAGAAATAAACCAGGGATGTGTTCATAAGTAACTGTGGAGAGGGAGGGGGCTACTTTATACTGGGGTCAGGGGAAGTCCCTTTGAGGAGGTGATGTTTAGGCAAAGACCTAAAAACCCAGGATTCAATTGTGTGAAGGAAAGAGGGGCAGTAAAGGCTGAGGCTTGGAAGGTAGGAGGGGGTGGTCTCACTTTGCCAGGCCTGCCAGACCCTCTGACCCCACATCCCTCAGAGATCAAGGGCTCCAGCCAGAGAGTTCTCCAAGGGTAGAAGAACAGCAGCCCTAGGAGACATGGGGCTGCTCTTGGCCTCCATCCCTCAGCCCCCAGGTCCAGACCAGCATCCCCCAGCCCCGCCCCTTTGGTAATTCAGGCCAATTCCCCAGTTCATGACCCAGAGTCCTGGGGCCTGTCCCTCTTCGCTGGCCTGGCATGCAGGACCTGCTCTGGATGGGGAGGCTGCCCCCTTGGTCGGGGGCCTTGATGGTAATGCCCACCCACTTTCTCTCTTCACAGTCCTGAAGGGGAAGAAGTTGAGTTTGCCAGCATAGCCCCGGTCCTCGCCGTCCCTCTCCTCAGCAGTGGCGGGAGGCAGAGGAAGGCAACCAACGATGAAGAGCTTACCCATCCACGGGTGACTTTTTAAAGAACCAACCTCTTCCTGCTCCCCATCCCGCCTCCTGTTGGGTTTCAGGGAGGCAGTGGAGGACTCAAGTCTTAGGGAGTTCAGGACCTGGGCTGTTTGTAGTCTTTTGCCTTTTAGAGAAGAAAAAAAAATCTTTCCACTGTTTAGTTTTTGACTCTGATGACTCTTTTCTCTTCTCTCTGGCCCCGATTTTTATAAACTGTTTTTGAGTGTCCTATGGGCTGGGGCAGGGTAGGAGATCTTTTCCCTTCCCCAAGCCCCTCAGCTCCCTTCCAGACCCCACCTCCAGCCCCACTGGTTGCCAAACACTAAATCTGCTGACACCCACCGGCCCCACCTCCTACCATGGCCATGAGCACAGCCCCCCAACCCCCCAACAAATTTCTAGGTTGGGGATAGGGAGGAAGGGAGGCCCAGGAAGGTCTCTCTTGATTTTTTTCATAACAATTTTTTCCCCAGAGTTTGGGTTTTGTGGTCTTGTTCTAGTTTTTTGGCAAATTAGGGGGACTTGGGGGTGGGAAGGGGGGGCTGGGCGGAGAGTCACTGCAGCTCTAATGCCATGTTTTTGTACAGAATTGATGGTTGATTCTTTGTTCTCTTGAAATAAACAGAGAAAAATGCTACCTTTCTTTTGCTGCTCCTTGCCTTCGCTCTCTGCATATGTGGGGTCCCGCCTGTCCCCTGTCTCTGCTTCTGCTTTTGCTTGTCGACCATCCATAGGCGACCAGGCCTGGGAGCAGGAGGAAGATGAGAAACTGGGTTTCTTGAAACTTTTCAGCTGCATTGATTCCTCACGGCTCCGTTGGGGAAGAGGTTTTGGAGAAAATCTTGAAGATTCTTCTTACCTGGGCACAGAACTTGCCTGATGGTTTCTCCAGAGCCCCAGGGTTGCAGAGGACCTTTGAGAGCATGTATGTCAGAGGCCATAAATGGGCAGCCCCAGTCCCACCCTCATTTGGCATTATGTTGCATTTTGTTGCTACTCTGTGTTTAAAAAAGAAAAAGGAATGGGTCACTGGCCTTTAAAAACCAGATTTTTACATTAAAGTCTAGATTTCTGGCTTCTCTTGAAAAAAAACTCCATCAATCTGACAGTGCTGGGTCCTCATTTCTGGATGGCAACAGATAGCTGCATCTGAATGGATGGGATGCAAGCTTTTCACCACAGTCCCCGGGACTTGGCTGCGGGGTTGCTGCCATTTATTATTGGGCTGATGCTGTGTGGTTATTTTTGTTTGTTTGTGGAGTTAAAAGGAAAGTGAAATATTTTCCATGTCTTTCTCCAGATTGGCTTCACACCTGGCCTATTTCCTTCACTTATGTTACCTGCCTGGCTCTTGTAAGCTTTTGGATTTTTGACCCTTGACTTCCTGGGTGTCCTCTACGACCTTCCTAACCTGCGCTTACTGCCTCCAGGTATCCCATAGGATGGCTCTGGAAGCTTCAGGAGGCAGGGAGCTGGCGTTTCCTAAGCACTTTAATATGTGCCAGGCACTGTGCCTTATACAGATGAGCTTTCTTGACCCTCAGAGTAGCCCCTGAAGAGAGGGTACTTTGTGGATGAGGAAACTGAGGCTTAGAGGGATGAGTGGTAAAGGTGGGGTTTGCACCCGGGCTTCTCGATGCCAGAGCCTGTGTGTTTAACCACTGCTGTGTGGTTTTCCAGCTGTTTTTCGTTTCTTTCTTTCAAGCCAAGGGACTTTCTATTTAGAAGAATTTTGCCCAGAAGCCTAATATGGAAAACACAGGAGCAGGGCTGCTGTCCCTGCCTGCTCAGCCCAAGGCCCCTCTTTGAACACAGTCTGAAAACCACCCATTGAAATCTGGTCTGATTCTCAAGTTTTATAGTCAACACAGCTCTGGCCCACAGAAATTGAGTGACATCCCCAAGGTTATCGAGCTTGCGATGGAGGGAGGACCAGAGCTCAGAATCCTCCATTTCCCACATCATAACGCTTCCCATCGCACTGTACTGCCGCCCTGGAGACCACATGTTTATTTTTGTATTTTCAGAACTGAGTATAGGGCCTACCACACAGGAAGCCTCAATAAAGGGACCACTGGAACCCAAATTTGATTCTGTACAACCCATATCCTTTTGTCCGGTTTGTAAGCCAACACTGCAGGCCACTGTGGCCCCCATGTAGGTGTGTTTTGTTTGGCCTGCACTACATTTACATATTTTTTTGTATTTGTTGCCCACGAATTTCACATAAAAAGCCACCCCCCAAAAAAGGATGTCCAAATTGTTCTAAAAAAACCAGAGGTTCTATGGCTACACTGTACAACATGGTAGCCATTAGTTACATGTTACTGTTGGAACATGGTGAGTCCAAGTTGACGTGTGCTGTCAGCATAGAATACACAATGGGTTTCAAACACCTAGTATGAAAGAATGTAAAGTACCTCACTAATCATTTTTATATTGATTAAACGTTGAAATGATAATATTTTGGATATATTGGGTCAAATAAAATATTAAAATTAATTTACTTGTTTTGTTTTGCTTTTCTTAATGTGGCTACCAGACTATTTTAAATTTCCCTAGGGGCTCGCATCAATTTCCATCTGGACAGTGCCGCTCTTGAAAGCCCAGGCCCCACTGCTGAATGGTAGATGCTGAGTGGAGGCTGCTCATCCTAGACATGGCCTTGTCCCCACCACTCCCTTATTAGGTGCTTCACCCCCTGGGTTACCTGCCTTGCTCACTCTTGGTGTCCTATAGGCAGGAGTGTTTGTGGCCTGTGCATGAGTCCCCGATTATCATTGGGGTTCTCCTAGACTAAAAATCCCTCCTCCCCCAAGACAGTCTTCGAAATATTTGAAGACAAGGATCTCCCCTGAATCTTGTTCATGGACTCAGCATCCCCTGTTCCTCCAGCGAGTCCTCACACAGTTTGGTTTTGTCACTGTTAGGAGTGAAGGAGCTTAGGCTTTGGCTTCAGTGACAGGGCTGGGTGCCCTTGTTGGTCCTTCTTGGCACTCTTTCTGTGGGTGGAAGCATTCTCTCTCTTGGAACTTTAGCTTCCTCAACTGTACGATGGGGTACCTCATGCCTCCCTCCCATGGCCAGTGTGGGGACTCAGGAGGTGATGACTTGACAGGACTTAGATCATGACAGGCCTGAAAAAAGTGTTTCTTCTCAGCATCTTCAATCTGCTGCTATCAAGGTGGTACCGGTTGCAGGGTCTAAGAGGTGGTATGAAAATGTGACCCACCACAGAGATCCCAGAGGTGACCTTATGGAGTTTCTCCCCACCCCTGGCCAATCAAGGGACCGGAGAGGAACAGACATGAGAAGGACAGAAGGCTGTTTTCAGAAACCCTTCTGGAGGGAGCATTATCTCTTTACTGATGTGGATAAGAATGCTTAGTTGCCGGGCATCATAGCAAGACGGGGGGCCTTTGGAGTGGTCAGATAGGGGGATAGGGCAGAGCTGGCATAACTCAGGCTGTTGGGGCCAGTAGTGGGCGTGTTGACAGGGCTGAAGGCAGAGGGTGGGGAGAGAGTGGTCAGCACCACACCACCCTCGTCCAGGGAGCGCTTGTAGGGGACTGAAGCATCATTTTGGAGGTCCTGGAATGCCAAATAGGCCTGGAATATCTGTGGGCAGAAAAGGGCATGCTGAAGGCTGGCTTGGGCTGGGCAGGGGAGAAAGAGACTGGGCTGGGGACTGGCCTGGGAGGGGGAAAAAGGGTGTGCTGACTGCTCACAGCCCAGGGGCACCTGGCCCAGGCCTGATTCCTAATGCTGGGCTGTGGCTGCTCAGAGGAAAGGGCACCTGGAAGGGACTAGCAGAGTCCCTAGGAGAGACCCCCCCCCGGCTCCCAGGGGAGCTAAGCGACAGCAGGAATGTGTTAGCCCTTTCACCTTGCCCCCCTTCAGAAAATGCCCCCCGGGGGGAGGAGTTGGAGAGGGGCTCATCCTCACCCAGACAAAGATGGAGAAGAAAGAGAAGGCTATGGCCGCCTTGGCACTGCTGCTCCCCAGGAGGAACTGTTTGGGCGGAGAACGCTGCCACTGGTTGGCCAGGAAGCAGAAACCCACGAACCAGATGACTGCCCAGAGGACTGTGGCGTGGCAAGGAGAGAAGAGGGGTTAGGAAAAGCTTGCTCAGGCAGGGCTGCTGAGGCACAGAAAGGACAGGGCTGGGGGTCTCGCTGCGTGACCTCCCACGAGTTATTCCCCAGTCCCTCCAAGCCCTCCCTAACGTGAACCACCGGAGTACAGCTATGCTGTCTGCACAGGAGCCTCCGGCCGTGTGTGGCTATTATAGTTTCAATTTATTAAAATAGAATTAAAAAAATTCAGCTCCCTGGTCACACTGGCACATTTCAAGTGCCCAGTAGCCAAAGGTGGCCAGTGGTTCCTGTAGTGGAGAGCTCAGTGACAGAACATTTCCACCCTCACAGAAAGTTCTCCTGGGCAGTGCTGGACTCAATGACCTGCAAGGACTCGATGGCCCTGAGAGGCTGGGACTGGCCTGGTGGGGAAGATGAGGAGGGGAACAGTTGAGATCAGCCAGACTGAGAGGAAGGAGGCCAGGGCCTGAGGAAAAGGAATGTGCATTTATTTAGCACTTACTGTGTGCCAGGCTCTATCAAGAGTGTTCAGCAGTGGTTAGGAAGCAAGACTTTGCTTTGAAGTGCTTGCCCTGCCACTCAGCAGCTGTGTGCCCAACTATATCACCTCCTCAAGCCTCAGTTTCCTCCTCTGTAAAATGGGAATACAAACAGGACTTACCTCCTAGGTGGTTCTGAGGACTGTACGAGAAAAGGCACTTGGAACATAGACTGGGTGCCTGACACGTGGGAAGCGCATATGTCAACATTACTACAGGCCTCCTTTATCTCATTCCATCCTCAGAAAACACCTGCGAGGTGAGGGTTTTCATCCCAGCTTTTACTGAAGCTCAAAGAGGGGAAGAGACTTGCACAGCCCACAGGGCGGGGAGGTGCTGGGGTTGAGATTTCCAACCCGGTTCTGTCTGGCTCCATCCTCTGAACCCCACTTCTTGCCACCGGGTGGCTTTTCAAGAAATGTTCTGTGAACAAGGGAGGTGAATCTGAGGAAAGAGCTGGGCAGAAGGGAGGCTTCTAGTATTAGCCTGGAGGTCAGAAGAGGTGACCCTTACACTAGGTCTAAAGGATGAGTAATCATTCCCCAGGAGGAAACAGCAGGTACAGACAAGCAGTGAAAAGCTGTGGGCCACGTGTGGTCAGATGCCTTCTGTTGGGAGGATGGTCAGAGACAAGGCCGGCTGGGTGGCGAAGGGCTGTGTCCTGGAGGCCCTGGGAAGTGGGGAGGGCTGTGAGCAAGCGGAGGGATAGCTCTGGGCAGAAGGTCATGGGGGCTCACCCGCCAGGATGAAGTCCAAGAGCTGGAAGGCTGTCTTGAAGCGGGAGCTGGCGATGCGGCTGTCGTGGGCGTCCAGGACCAGGAAGACCAGGCAGCTGAGGAAGGCCAGGAAGCCGGCTCCCACCGCGAAGCTGCAGGCCTCCTTGTTGCTGTTGAGGACGCAGTGGAGCTGTGGATTCTCCGTCTTGTTCTGGTAGCCATCAGTCAGCAGGGAGGAGAAGACGATGAGGGAGAAGACCTGTGGATCCAGGGGCCAGAGTGGAGCTCAGTGTGTCCACGATGCCAGTCCTCCTCCCTGATGCTGACAGTCCAGCAGTACACCCAGTCACTGGGCCATCCTGGCCCCCTCCTTCCCTTCCTGTCCCGGCCTCAGAGCCCTCAGCCTCCTGCCCCTCATTCCCTCTGCTCCATCCTGGCTTAGGCCTCATCATCTCCCACTGGATCCTCACTCCAGCCTCTTCCCAGCCTCCCTGCCTCCAGTCCATCCCCCACATGGCCCAGGGGGCTCTTTTGACATGCTGTTCCCCCATCCTCAGCCCCCGATGGCTCCCCAGTGCCCAGGACTGAGTCCCATTCCCACAGCCTGGCTTTGGAGGCCCTGCATGGTCCCCATTCTCCTTGCTCATCTCTCCCACTCACCCCTGCCTTGCTCCATACTTCCCTTCTGCCACCAAACCTGCTAACTGCCACCAAACCCAGGTACCAATATAAAATGCTTGGCATGGTGCCCAGGACAGAGGAAGAACTGAGTGTTTGTTGTTGTGATTATTCCCTCTGCTTCCCAGCCCTTCCCTCTGCCTGTGACTTCTTTCTCCTTCCTTGCCAATTCCTACTCACTTTTAAAGATAATAAATTTGTGAAATAGTCCAAATACACAGAAAAGGATGGAGAGAAATGTAATAAACACCTAATGCCAACTACCTAGAACTAACAAATATTAACATTTTGCCTTTTTTTTTTTTTTTTTTTTGCTTCAGGACTTTTAAAAAAACAAATACAACACTGATACAGTAATCTCATCCCTCTCATCTGTGCATGGTGCATCCAGTCTGTGTCTATGTTTGTTTTGTATGATTATTTATTACACACCACTGAAGTACTCTACAAACACTAGCCTAGATCATCTTTGTGAACACACTAGGACTTAGGAGCTACTAATAGCCCCGAGTTTTAGATAATGAAACTGAGACACAGAGAGGATTGGAAGTTGCCTGAACTCAACTGGCTGGTCAGTGGCAAGCCTGGATTTGAACCAAAGCAGGCTGGCGCCTCGGACTGCTTTGACCTCTTGCTGTACTACCTCATGCTGGACCAAATGCCTTGAAGGCAGGGGTTCCCGGCAATGCAATTTGGTGAAAATTTGAAGCCCCAATTATTTGTCCCAGATAGTCACAGTGCAGCATGGTGAGATCTATGCCAGACACAGGAGCCAGTGTGTGTAAGGGGTGGGGGGGTAGGAGTTGGCCTAGGAAGGTTTTCCGAATGAGGCAATGCTTATAAGGAGTGTTGAAGGGTAAGAAAGGCTAAGGAATAGGAACGTTGTCTGGAGGGCAATAGGGAGCCATGGAGGGCTGTGAGCAGGAGATGAGCAGGGTCAGCTCTGGGTGCAGACGTAGAAAGACTCTCTGTGTGGAGATGGGTTGAAGGGGGTCAGTCCAGAGGCTGGGAGGCCAAGGAGGAGGCTGAGGCCTGGGGTGAAGGAGAGAGTAAAGGTTTGAGTAGGAAGTGAAGTGGGGCTGGATTTAGGAGGTACTAATAAGGTGAGATCTGAACTGGACCTTGGACAACGAGGAGTTTTTAGGCAGACAAGAGGAGGAAGGGCATTCTGGGCAGAGCAGACAGTATATGCAAAAACCAAATACTGCAGAGCAGGGCTTCTTCAGGGATAAGAAATAAATCTCATTTGAGGGATCCAGTGTGAGATGCGGCTGGAAAAGTGGGCAGGAGCCAGACCCTGAGAGGCCTGGAACACCAGGCCTAGGGTCCCTGACTTGGGGAGCCATGGAAAGGAGTTAATTTTATGTCTGGAAGGATTCCGGGAAGCAGATGATCAGGGTCATATCTGGGGGCTAGCGAAATCGTCTGGGGTCATGTGGCTGATGGACTGGAGGTGGGCAAGAGGCCAACAGACCTGAGAGGAGGCTGGTAGGGAGGCCCAGGTGAGAAACACTGCAGCCAGAGCCCTGGGGAATACAGTAACATTCAGAATGTAAAGTAGGATTTGGTGATTGATTGGATGTGGCAGTGCTGGCCATGGGGACTGGTGGAGGGACAGGTCAAGGGAAAGGAATGTTGAAAATTTCCCCTTCAGTAGCAGTGGAGCTCCTCCTGGACAGGCTCCATGTGGGACCCTTCTTTCCATCCACAGCACCCAGCACCAGACTAGACCTCAGCAAAAGTGTGTTGAAAGAGTGAATGACTTTGGCTTCTTCTTTGCTCTCGCCCTGACCTTTGGAGTGCAGACAGAGGAGGCAAAGGACTGCTTCTAAACTCAGCTTCCTTCATTCTCCTCTCTCCTTTGCCTTAATTGCCTTCTCTAAACAACAACAGCAGCGACAACCTGAGACCCTCTTTTTGCCTTGCACTTTGGTATTAACCAAGGGTATTCACATCCGTCGTCTCATTTGATCCTCACAGCAACCCTCAGAGGGAGGCTGTCAGATGATTCCCGTTTAGGAGCTGAAGAACTGAGTCCATAGTGGAGGAGCGCCTTGCCCTGCTGGTTTAAGGCAGAACCAGGTGGAGGATGGGAAAACACATCGATTATTTTTGAGCCCATATTCATTTTACCTGCACTACCTCCCTGGAACCTCGCCCCAGCCCCACGCAGTAGAGGTTATTAATTCATATCTGTTTTACAGGTGATAAATCGAAGCCATTATAGTGGGGTGGAAAGAGCCAGACACATCTGACTCTGCCAGCTGTGTGGCCCTAGGCAAATCACTCACCTCGTGGAGCCTCAGTTTCCCAGTCTGTTTCTATGCTACAAAGAGGGGGAATATGGGGGTGGGTTCTGGGCCCAAGTAGGTGCTCAGAAAAACAGTAGTTTTCGTAACTCACCCAGAGAGGGGAAGCGTCCTCTCAAGGTCAGTCAGCGGTGGAGGGGGGACTGGAATCCAGTCCTCCTGACTTCCAGGTGGGAGGTCTGTCTACTGACCCCAAAAACCTTGGACTGTGGCATGAGCCCAGGACACTGGAGACTCTAGGAGGGAGACTCAGCTGGGCCAGAAGGACCCATCCCTCTGCAGCCTGAGTCCAATCTCTTTCCATGCCCTCCCTGGCCTGTCCCCAGGGAAGGAGCAAAGATTCATCAGTTAAGGCACCAGCTGGCAGGCGGCAGCGAGAAGGACAAGAGCACCAGCTGCCCAGAGACTACCTCCTGAGGAGCCGGGCCAGGGGGGAAGGAGGAGAGGGCAGGCGGGAGGGAGGATGGAGACGGCGGGCAAAGTCCGTGACCAGAACGTCTGGCATGGTTCGAGGCCCTTCCTCCCCCTTCCCCCACACAGTCCACACCAGCTGGGCCTCCTTCTCCCTCTACACCAGCCCTTCCTTCTGAGGCTTTGGACACAGGGTGGGTGGATCCGAGTTTGACTTGCTCACCAGCTGGGTGATGTCCTTGGGCAAGTCACTCAACCTCTGTGAGCCTCAGTTTCCCTTTGGGTTAAACAAGGATAATAACACCCATGTCATAGATTTGTGATGAGGAGTAGAGGAGCTAACACTAGCAAGGGATGTGGTATTTGAAATTCTACTCTTTCCCTGGGAGAGAAGGACAATGGACACAAGTCCCAATCACCCTAGGTCCCCAAAAGCCATCTTTCTCCTTGCTCACAAGTAATAATTTGTTCCAATAATAATCGCTGTTTAAGGAGAGATCACTACTTGCCAGGCCCATGCTAAACAGTTTATAGGCATTAACTTGTTTCATTTTCACAAGTATGCTTCCTATGAGTAGGGGTATTAGGATCCTCGTTTTACAGATGAGGTTCAGAGAAATCAAGTAACTTGCTCAAGGTCACACAGGCATAGGGTGGCCATGCAAGCTATTAAACAAAACAGGGCACTTTGAGAATGAAAGGTGGTGCTGCTGACAATCACACCAGGGTGGCCTGGGCCTATGCCACCCTGCATGGACAGTGCATGGCTATCAAGGATTCTAGGCCAGGCCTATCTGCTTCCCCTTCCAACCTCAGGCTGCAGAAAAGGCAGGGAGGAGATACTCTGGATTAGTAATCCAGGGGGAGACCCTGGGTTGGAGCCTGGGAACTCCACCTACTCCTATGACCCTGATCAAGTCTCATCTTCTCCCTGGGCCTCAGTTTCCAATTCCTTCAGGAGCAATGGAAGCAGCAAAGGTTAAAGTCCATAGCCACAGCTCTAACCCCTCATGTATTGAGGTCCAGAGAGGAGGAGGGATTGCTTCAAGGTCACACAGCAAAGTCTGGGCTGAATGAGGATTGGACCCCAGGTGTCCAGATTCTTTGGGAATGCATGTAAAGCCCTTGGCACAGTGCCTGGCACAAAGTGACCACCTACCATCTGATAGCTTAGGTCTACATTGCATATTCTCTTCTTAGAGGCCCTGACCCCTATTTCTCTCCTCCTCCCTTGCCTACCTGAGAGGTGGAAAATTAATGGGATCTGGCATCTCACAGACTCCAGTTTGAATCCTAGCTTTGCCTCTTACTTTGTGATATTAGCCAGTGCTGTCCAATAGAACTTTCTGGCATGATGAAAATGTTCCATATCTGTGCTGTCCCATTTGAGAGCCACCAGCCACATGTGGCTGTTGAGTACCCAAAGTGTGGCTATGGTGACTGAGGAACAGAATATTTCAATGAGTGCAAATTGAAGTAGCCACATGTGGCTGTGGCTACCCCTTTGGACAGCACAGACTTAAAAAATTTACTTCTCTGATCCTCACCTTTCTTATTCCAAATATGGGGCACATAGCACCTATTTTGGGGGGTTGTTTCTTACTCTGAGAGTCAATAACTGCTAATAACTGGTAGCAGTTGTTAGTTCCCTTCTGCTTCATCTCCCATTTGACCCTTCCTCCCCCCACTCCCTCCCACCCTATGTCTGTCTCCTGTCACCCAGGGGCGCAGGTAGGCAACAGGAGGCCTCACCCCTGCGAAGATTCGTGCAATGGTCTTGGGCCTTCTCAGAAACTGCACGGCTTCACTGTCAGCCAGGTCCTGGAGGCTTTCGGGGATGTGCATGGTGGCTGTTCTCCTCCTGGGGCCCTGTGAGGCGGGAGCAGGGGTGCTGGGTGCTGCCTGCTGGGTGCCGCTGTCTGTGGGCTCCAGGCTCACCCTGGGCTCGGCTGTGCAGGACGACACAGATTGGGGAGGCTGGAGTCAGGGACACAGGGTGAGGGGCTACTGGGGGTCCAGGAGTGGGGAGCATGGGTTGGGGGTGCTGGGGATCTCATGAGTTGAGGTGCGGGTAAGGGGGCTATTGAGGAGTCCAGAGGTGGGGGTGTGGGCTGAGGGGACTGCGTGGGATCCCAGGAGCTGGGAATAAGGGGTGAAGGGACTTCTGGGGTTCCCAGGAATGGGGTGTGGGTTGAGGGGGTGTTGGAGGTCCCAGGAGTGGGGGCCACAGTGAAGGGGCCGCTTCAAGCTCTAGAATTCCGGAACATGGGCTGAGGGGGCTGGGGGTCCCAGAGGAGGTGTGCAGGCCAAGGAGCCCCCAGGCCAAGGAGAAGCGGCGTGGAGAGGGCTGGCCTACTGGGGGCCGTGTCCCTTGACACAGGAGCGGGAGGGCCCAGTTTAAGGCCCGCGTTCTCTGCAAGAGGACACACGGGGGATTTTCAGGGGAACAGGGTGTGCTGCATTCAAGGTCAGAACCCCTGGGAGGTCTGAACCAGAGGAATCTCGTTCAGGTTTTGGGGTGACAGCACCCACAATGGGGAACCCAGGCACCTCAGGGTATATTTTAAGCTGTCCTTGTGATTTGGAGCTATTTCCCAGAATGAAGGCCTCCCTTTAGAATGTGGCTCCATCTTCATAAAAGTGCATTTCCTCAAGCTGGGAGTTTGGACCTCAGATCTGTGGGGAATCTGAGAACTGAGCTGTCCCCTCAGAATGAGGCGGCCATGCTCCCGGCACTAGGCTACCTTCTTAGAATCGAGGTCTCCCCTTTAAGGACGTGGAATGGGGGTGCTGGGGCTTGGGGGTGACGCTGCCTGACAAAGGACCACCCCTACTCTGATGGGCCAGTCTCTGTCACCTGGAGGCCGGCTCTTCCTTCCGCCCGCCCTACTCTCCCGGTCCGGGGCGCCACCTCAGCCTTCTTTTGGTTCCGCTTTTTCCCGCCTTTTCGTTCCTCCACAGCTGATTGGCTGAGTCCAAGTCCCGCCCCCTTTCTTTTACCGCCTACTCAGGAGCTGACGGGGCGGGGGCGTGGCCCCAGCGGACGTTGGGCTGCTCGCCGTTGGCGGGCTGCGCGCGTGAGCCCTGCCCCGCCCCATCCTTCTAGGGAGTCTCGCGCGCGCCCCGCCCCTTCCCTTTGAAGCAAGCCGACAAGGAGACTCTTCTGCGGCGCATGCGCTGCGCCCAAACGAGGCTGGTGGTGGGGCAAGGAGAGCAGACAGCGCATGCACAGTTGAGGTAGGGAAGCAGGGGGGAGAAATGGGCAACTCGCATTGACCCAGGCTTTGCGCATGCGTTATACTGCCGGTTGAAGCCAAATCCCGGGGGCCCAGGACCCTCCTGCACATGCGTAGGAGACTCAATGACAGTCCAACGTTGGCTAAGGTGAGGGAGAGAGCGGGGGATTGCATGGCCAGGGGAGGGTGGCCCTGCACCTCCTAGGTAGCTTTTCTGAGCATGTCCAATTCTCCTAAGATCCACTTCGCCGTCTAGACCCTGAACAATTGTACGACTACAGGATCTCTGGGCCTGCAAAATGCCCCGGAGCCTAAGACCTTTGGCCCCTATCTGAGACCCAGGCCCCCTGAGCAGTGTGGGAGGGGACGGGCAAGAGGGGCTACGAGAGGAGACGGGCGGCCGGGCTCTGCGCCCAGCCTGAGGTAGGGACGGCCCCTAGCGGGCGGGACGTGGAGGTGGAGAAGGCGCTTTTCCTCCAGATGACCTTTGACCCCTGCCTATTTCTCTCTGGTTTAGGCTCTGGGGAAAGGGTCTGGCCATGCTGCATGTGACCCGGGGGGTATGGGGGTCCAGGGTCCGAGTAGGGCCCCTGTTGCCCGCGCTCCTTGGGACCCCCCGGGCCCTGTCGTCGCTGGCGGCCAAGATGGGGGAGTATCGCAAGATGTGGAACCCCACGGAGCCCCGCGACTGGGCCCAGCAGTACCGCGAGCGCTTCATTCCGTTCTCCAAGGAGCAGCTGCTCCGCCTCCTGATACAGGTACCGCCCGTCCCGGGTCCGAGAGCCTGGGGACTACGATTCCCGGCAGGCTTCGCGGCGGCAGGCCCCCTACGTGCTGCAGAGGGCTGCCCTGGCCCTTCCTAGGAGTTGTAGTTTCTGGTCCCCTCATAGTCCCAAGTGGGCTCGAGGTGAGTTGGAAAGCTGAGGCAGGTCTCTGAGATGCAGATGAAGCGTCCATTCCTGACTCAGGAATGTTCTGTGGGCTTGAACAGGCGCTCCCTGGGGCATGTTTTTTCCTTTGTAAAATGGGTATAATAATCATCCTCATCATTACTGTTTCTACTACCTACTAATCGTATCTACATGGTCACAAAGCTATAGTCATAGTTATTTTCATACTATTTGAGTTCTTTCCCTATGGCACAGTGACAAACATTTTTCATGTATTATTGAATCATCAGAACAACCCAGTAAGAGAGAGAACCACTGTCATCCTCATTTTACCTATAAGGTAACTAAAACATACGGAAGATAAGTGACTTACCCAAGGCCACAGCATAGCGGCCCAACTTGATCAGACTCCAGAGGTGGGCCAGGACTCAGGTCAGGCGAGTGAGGCATTTGCTGAACCCTGAGAGTGAGTTGGGTGCCGTATTCACCTCACCCTAGTCCTGGTCCTGCTCCAGAACTTGAGCTCTTACCCCCACCACCATCACTATACCTGTCATTATTGAGGATTATTGTTCATTCATTTAACATTTACTGAACACCTACTTATGTGCTAAGTCCTGTGCTAGACTTGATATACACACACGTGTAAACATACACTCACATAAACACTCATGTATATATATGGACACATATAATCTCATCAAATTTTCACCCTCTGAGAAAGGGGCTGTGATCCTCTGTTGCTGATGGGGAAACTGAGGCTCAAGAGGTGAAGACATTTACCCTGGGCACTGAGATAGGAAACACAAAGAAATGGTTCAATGTGTATGTTCTTTAGTCAGGCAGGCCTAGATTGGAGTTAACTCACGAGGACATTGTGGCCCTCAGCAAGTGACTTTCCTGAGTCTCAGTTTCTCACTCTGAAGAAATGGGGGTTATAATTCCATCCACCTCCTTGCATCCTCTGGAGGATGATATCGTGCTGGCAAACAGTTCCTGGCACACAATAAGCATTGTGTGGATGTTGGTGAGTTCAGCCATCTGTTTTTCACTATATTGGGTTGCTTCCATTTCTTGCTCAGTAAAATTGATCATCCCCCCCACAACCAAAACAAAATTTTAAAATTTTGTTTTAAATTTTGTTTAAGAGTTCTGATTGTGTATATGGGCTGCCAGGGAAAGAATTCCTCCCATGGGAAAAGGGAAAAGGCCTACAGAGAAGTTTTGCTTCCTGAGGTAACAGGAATTCCATTCGAGTCCAGCAGAGAAGGCGGCTATGGAAGCATTCTCGACCCATGTGGACTTCTGCACCCTGTACCACTACCACCACATCCTGGCCCAGCTGCAGGTGAGGACAGGGCCCCTCCGGGCCGATGGCACTTGTTTGCTCAACTACTCGTTCAGCACATACTCACTGACACCTACTTGGAGCCTTGCCCTGTTCTAAGCACTGGGGATTCAGCAGTGAATGGGACACATGAAGCCACTCCCTCATGGAGCCAACATTCCAATCTGGGAGACAAGAAATAATATAAATGTAAAGGCTGGGCGTAGTGGCTCACACGTGTAATCCTAGCACTCTGGGAGGCCAAGGTAGGAGGATCATTTGAGCTCAGGAGTTTGAGACCAGCCTGATCAAGAGCAAGAGCCCATCTCTACTAAGAAAATTGAAAGAAATTAGCTGGACAACTAAAAATATATAGAAAAAAAAATTAGGCCGGGCGCGGTGGCTCACGCCTGTAATCCTAGCACTCTGGGAGGCCGAGGTGGGCGGATTGCTCAAGGTCAGGAGTTCGAAACCAGAGCGAGACCCCATCTCTACTAAAAATAGAAAGAAATTAATCGGCCAACTAAA
>CAUYPO010057900.1:0-13234 GCA_963574435.1 Cheirogaleus major
CCCAGACCAGGCAGCCCTGCCCAAGGCTCCCGGAGGGGGGCTGGGGATGCCAGGTGCCCCCAGCAGCACCGGGCCCCCGGGCCCCCTCTCTTCAGGGTCGGCTCCCTACTCTCCACTTGCCAGGGCGCACGGCACCTGTGCGGCCCGAGTGGCATGTGAGTGGCGGAGTGCTTGGCCCCCGAGCTCTGGTGAAAAGGTGGGGCTGCCCTGCCCAGGAGCTCGCTGGCCCGAGGGAGGCCGGGCGGGGCAGAGCAGGCCAGCCTGCAGCGTCCACACTGGGCACAGGCTCAGGACTCCTCACGCTCAGCCCTTGCGGTGGCTGCACCAGTAGCTTCTGCCTAACTCAGCCTGGCCGGGACGGGGACCCGGGCAGGGGGCAGCGGGAGGAAAACATGGAGAAAACTAGAAAGTGTCAGCCAAGGACCCTCGCATGCCGCCCGGGCTGTGGACCTGTCTGTCCAGGCCTTGCTGCCCCCAGCGTGTGACGGGCCTGGAGGCCCCCAGCTCCCCCCCACCCCTCAGTGCCTGACATCCCTGTGCTCTCAGGCCTGCACGTCTGAGCCCCTCGGGGGTGGGCCTGGGCCCTTGGAGCCCCCGTCCCCACCCACCACCGCGGCACTCCGGGTGCACAGGGCGACCACACTGTGGGCACAGGCCCTGGAAGCAGGTGGACATGGCCCGGCCTCTGCCCGAGCCACCTGCCGCCCCGGAAAGGGCTCGTTGCTTCCCAGACCCCAGTGTGCTTACTTTTATCTGGGAGCAAGGTTGCAAGGTTCAGTCATTTAACGCAGGTAAAGAAAACCTGTTTGCGATCTAGTTGTTCAAGGCAGCGGCAGGAAAACCTGCGCCGCGGCAGAGGGGAAGGCGCGCTGCGGCGTGCAGGGGAACAGCAGCGAGGGCAGCGGCGGTTTCTCGCCAGCAGCGATGGGAGCTGCGTCTTCGCAAAGCAGAAACCTGTCACCCTCGAATGCCACGCCCGCTGAGAATATGTCTCAAAAGCCACGTTGAGACAGAGGCGTTTTGGACACGCGACGTGGAGAGAATTGGATAGCGGCAGGCTCGCCACGAGGTTCAGGGAAGGAGCGAACCACGGACCCGCGCTGACACGGGGCAGACAGCACGGTGACCGGGAGGGAGCAGACGGGCGAACGCGTGGCCGCCTGGGTCTGCGGGACGCTGGGAGGTGCCACCCGGTCCGTGGCGGGGGTGGGGCAGCGAGCAGGTGGCAGAAGGACACACAGGGACGCTGGGGCAGTGGCTTGTCCCGCAGCCTTGGCTGTGGCTGCACCGCACACGCGTGTGCCGGAGCTCACCTGACTGCGCACTTCCAGCAGCACTGGTGTTTGTGGGTCCCCCAGTAAAGCTATTTTTAAAGGACACGGGGCACCCTGACCCTGGTGACACACGGCCCGTCACCGTCAGCCCTGGTGACAGGGACTGGATAAACAAATGCACCAACGGGGACTCCGGCCTTCCCCAACACCCCGAGTTGGCCCATTTTGCAGAGAAGGCTCGGGCGGCCGGAGGGGCACCGCTGGAGCCTGCCCGGCCCGCCAGCCCTTCTCGGGCCCCTTGTCCAAGTGCCACTGCTTGGAAGAGCCTCCCGGGACTCTCACTCTCGCCGGGTTATTTTTGGAAGCTGTTAATGATTCTGTTTGCCTTTCCAATGACCTCAGACGTTCCGCTGCCCTGGCCCCCTCCCCTGCGGCCCTGTGCCCAGCTGGCCCTGGGAGCTCCGACTGCGGGCGGGAGGCCGAGGGCCTGACTCCCCCGCACACCTGGCTGCTCCCCAGTGCCTGGGTGAAACCTCGATGACAGGCAGGGTGACAGAGGCTGTGCGCCCAGTGGTTAGGGCTGTCCTGCCACCAGCTGCTCAGCCAGCCTAGGCAAGCCACCCCTGCCTCAGGGCGGGGGCTTTCACAGTGCTCCCTTGCACAGTGCTCCCTTGCACAGTGAGGTGGTCACAGCAGCGTCGATGGGACCGTTGGTCATGAAGGGTGAGATAATCAGGGCCAGCATCGTCTCGGTTGGTGAGTGGTGGGGAGACAGCCAGGGTCTACACGGTCCACGGCCAGACACTGGGGCTGGGAGCGGGGTCAGGGGTCGGCTCAGCGAGATCCAGTGAGAGGCATCAGCCGCCTTCCCCTCACGCTTGCGGGGAAAATGTATGCGGCGTTTTATTAGCCCAAAGCCGCTTTCCCCTTGATTTCCAAACCCATGTGTATTTATAAAGGAAATTTAATCGGGTTGTTTTTAATTCTCTCACACTTAACTCATCAAAATGCTATTTGGTGGGAGCGGGACCAGACCAAGGTGCCTCGGGAGCCGCCCGGGAAGGGCCACGGGGCTCGCCAGGCACAGCAGGGCCGCCCGGGAAGGACACGCTGGGGCCGGGGACGGTGCTCCACGCTGAGGAGCTGCCTCGTCTCCATCGGGGTGAGTCCCACGGGGTGGACAGTGCCCCCCTTCTCGGCCAGCCGCGGTCCCTCTCCCCACCGAGACCCCCAGGATCTTAGAGCTGAGACCCTGCGTCCGCCGGATGTGGCCCAAGTCCAGCCTGGCCCTGGCTCGTGGGAGGGGTGGCCGAGCACACAGAGGGTGGACGGGAGGCTGGGCGGGGCACCTGCTGTCCCCTGAGCCCTCCTCCTTGAGAAAACAGGCGTTGTCAGGAAGGGGGTGGGAAGACAGTGTCTGCATGTCCCACACGGAGCACGGCCGGGGGTCCAGCAGACAGAGCCAGAAGTGGACATCTCAGGTGTCCCCTCGTGGTGGGGCAGGTCCAGCTGCTAGGATGGGGGAGGTGGCAAGTGTGCTCCCACCACTGTGGAGGGCACACATGACCCCCTCGAGTGGCTGAGGGAGAGGGACACGGGCCAATTCCTGGTCACCGAAACACCCCCACCCCGAAGTAGCTGCAAAGCTGCTGGAAATGGGGCGCGAAGCGTTTGCAGCGCCCGGCAGGGCAGCCAGGGGCTGACGGCCTTGAGGCAGGTGGCGTGCGGGCGGTGGGCCAGGAGGGTCGGCAGCCAGACCCAGCCACGCAGGGCCTGATGGTGGCGGGAAGGCAGGGACTGCCTCCTGGGCTCCGGACACCCCTGGTGGGGGCAGGGCTCTGCATACGTGCACGGACGCTGTGCACACAGCCAGGCCTGGGTGCCAGCCCCCCTGCTGCCCCCTCCAGGGCTGCCAGGTGGGTGTGCGATGGGCTATGACCCCCAAGGCTGCCGGGAGCTCACTGGTCAGCATGTGTCCTTCCCTAGGTTCATTTCTCCTTCATCATCCTCTGTGACGTGGGGAGAGGGAAGACCTGGGGTGGGGAGACCTGGGGTGGGGAGGGCCCGGTGGGGAAGCACGAGGAGGTCCCAGGGCAGGGTGCCCCACTCCGCCCTTCCCCGAGGAAGAAGGTGGGCCCAGGGCTGCAGAAACAGCGTCTAGGGGACACAGAGACCGGCCAGGCCCCTTTGGGGAGCCAGCGAGGTGGCCCTGGGCAACGTTGCGATAACTCCGCCTTCTCTGTGCCCCCTACCCTGCTGGGCAGCCCAGTGCCCTCACTGCCCAGCGACTCCCGCTGAAGGTTGGGATGCCCTTGGGGGTGGTGGGGTGCCTGGGCCCCCCAGGAGATGCCAGGCTCTGATGGGGGCTGTGCCACTGTTGGGTGTGTACCAGCCTTCCAGCCCAGCACACGGGGCTGCCTGTGGGCATGAGGGGCACGTGTCCTTGCCCTGCAGTCTGCTGTCCCCTCCTGCCCAGTGTGTCCTCCGTGAGCATGCGCTGTACCCCGCTTGAGCTAGTGCATGCCCTATGAGGCCCAGGGCACCTCTGCTACCCTGCCTGGGGGCGGGGGTCTCAGTCCAGTGGGGAAGTGACCAGTGTTCAGGCAGCCATGGCGAGTGCTGGGTGGGGGAACGCACAGGCCTTGGAAAGAAGGGGTACCCCCACCCCCCGGGGACAGGGTGCTGAGGGGGTAAGTGGCCAGCCCGAATGCTGAGCAAGACTGCAGGACGCAGGTGTCACTCTCAGGGCAGTGGGCAGCCCCTGAGCTGGAGGGGTGTCTGATGGACAAGGGGACCCTCAGGAGCCCAGAACCTCCCAGAGCCTCCCTGGGCCAGTAGTGTCTTGTTTCCTTGGACTTAGGGGCCCTTTGGAGGAGAACCAGCCCCCAGGGATGGTCCAAGGGGTGCTCTCTTGGGCCCAGGCGCCAGAGGCCACGTCTGACTCACGGCACTGGTGGTGAGAAGGGGAACCGGTACAGACCCCCAAGGCTGCCCACCCCAGACCAGCACCCCCAGGCCCAGGCAGGCACTCAGGGACCATGTCCAGCATCCTAAGAGCCGGGGTGGGGGCCCTGCCCGGGCACCAGCGCTGACCCGCAGGGGCTCGGTGTGCAGCTGGGTCCTGCGTGGCGAGGGCGGGAGGTGCCCGCAGAGCCCGAGTCAATGGCCTTTTTATTTCATCCATTTCACCTCTGCCGAGGGTTCGCTCCCCGCTCTCCCTAATAGAATTACTCTTATCTGCAAGTGATTTAAACTCTAAGGTTTACTGAAGATTTAAAGAGTGTGAACACAGTTGGAATGTTTTAAACTAACAGTACAAGTTGCATTTTAAGAAAATAATTAACTCCCAGGGGAGGTGTGGGTTTTGGAGCAATGACAGATTTTCAAGGTTGCTTTCCCTATATGGAGTTTCCAAATAATAAAATATCTTTGATTCCCTGCTGATGTCAGACGAGAACCTGTTAGTGTGCGAGCAAACTGTCATTTTTTTAAGAGGGCCCATTAGTGTCTTAAAGACGCAGAGCCGGGTCCGCACGCGGAGGGCAAAGGGTTTGTTCCCAGCCCTGTGGAGAGTGGCCGAGGAGACAGTGTGTCCCCGCAGCGCCTCCTCCTGCCTGACCGCCAGGCCCCTCCAAAGGGCGCCCCCAGCCAAGGCCGCACGAGGCCGCGTCCTCCCCCTCGCGTGGCAGCTGTGCCCACTTCCAGGTGCGGGCCAAGCACGGGTCTCCCCTTGTGTCCTCAAGTCTGCTGGGCCCTGGCCCTGGATAGCAACCGGGGCTCCAGGACCCGGACCTGGGGGCAGCCCACGGCCTTGAGCTTGGCTTTGTGCCCAGTGCGTGTCCTCGTGCCACGCCGGGCCAAGTGCCCTGACCGTAGTGTTTCACTCCCTGCTCACAAAAGCCCCAAGGTGGGCACCTTCCCCCACCACAGGTGGGGATGACAGGGCCTGGCCGTGTTAAAGGACTGGCCAAGGGCCCGTGGTCTGTGTCTGGGGACCTGCCCATCTGTGCTCCCCCTGCAGCCCGGGCCTCCCCCAGGTTGGGGTCAGCGGTGCCCCTGCTTCCCGCCAGGCTCCAGCTCCAAGGAGTGGAACGAAAGGGCTGCCACCCAGCAGCTACTACGTGGAGACTCGGAGCGTGGAGCCGTTCGAGCCCACGGCAGAGCCACAGAGGGAAACGTGGACACTGGCCACGTCACTACCTGGGCAGCTTAGGCTGGGGCTGAAAATCGGGAGATGCCAGGGACGCCAGGGACTGGCGCAGAGTGGGCTGCTGGGAGGGGTCCCTGCCACAGCTTCCCCAGGATGGTTACCGATGTCGGGGTGGCCCGCGGTGGCAGCTCACACAGTCGCCCCACCCTGCCCAGGGTCACAGCCCCAGAATCCCTTCCACGTGGCGCCGGGCCCTGTTCCTGTCCGGAATCCTCCACGGGGCCCGCCCAGGAACATGTGACAGGTTGTTGCCATGCTCAGCCCAGGGACCTGCCAGCATTTCCTTTCTGGCCAGGGACAAAGCTTTGCTGACCACCTCCAAGGACAGGGGGCCAGCTGGTCGTCAGAGAGCTGGGTCCTTCCAGGCGTCCCTCTGACCCCCTGGCCGGCAGCCCCGGCAGGCGTCCCTCTCCCAGGCCCCCTCCGCGTGCCCCACAGAGGGAAAAAGGCCCCTTGTCCCCAGGGCCTGTGTGCCCTGGGCTGGTTGGAGCACAGGCCAGCCTTGCCGTCACCCCCACCCTGCCGGCTCCTCCTCTGGTTCTTGGGCCCTGCTCCGGCGGATGGGGACAGACAGGCTGTGCTCCAGGCAATTGCATAAGATGAAGCCCGAGCACACTCTGGGCTGGGGGCTGCCTCTAATGGGCACAGTGGGCAGTCCAGAGCTCCCCCATGCCGGCTGTGGCTAGACCACCCTCCTAGGGGGGCAGAGAGGTCCCTCTGCCGCGCACCCCTGAGTGGGTTCCAAACGCTCCTTGCTACTCACGCCAGGCCCTCCCTCCGAGAGAGGGGCTCCTGCGGGAGGAGGTTTACGGGGACCACTACCCCGTGTCCCAGGCCCCCATCCTGCCCAAGCCTCAGAAGCGGATCTGCCCGGCCTCGGCCACCCGGCCGCTGTGCCCGGGAGGATGGAGGGACGGAGACCGGCGTTTGCCAGTTGTCCATTTTTTTAACACCTTCCACAAACGTCCGCCTCTCAGGAATAATTCTTTCTGGTAATTTACTTGCAAAACATTTGGCCATTAACACCCAGCCAAGAGTGGATGGCAGGTCACAGACTATTAAAAATATCCACACCTGGGCCCTCCAGCGCCTGCTTAACCGCTGCCCTGGGTGGGGGAGTCCAGCCAAGAGCGGCGTGTGCGTGGCCAGGCTGCGCTGAAGCCAAGAGGACGCCACCTGCGGCCCGCTCGCCCCATCCCTCCCTCCGCCCCGCTCCCTCTCCGCCCGCGTGGCCTCAGCCTTTGGCAGGGGCTGGGGGCACACGCAGGGAGGGGGGCATCACCCCAGCACCCACGAGGTCCCTCATGGTGGCCAAGGTGAGCTCAAGCTTCAGAGTGAGCCGGCCAGGGCGACCTGCAGCTGAGAGCCGCCCGGGGACAACCGAGGTGTCCCAGCTTCGCCCCAGGGCCCCTCACGACATTGGTCCGACCCCGCGTGGGTGGACAAAGGCCACCTCCTTGGACAGAGGTGCCCCAGCCACCTGCACCCTGGGACACTGCACTCTGACCAAGGTCCTCTCCCAGAGGGTCCCTTCTGCAGGGGGCTGTGCCCAGGCCCTGCCGGGAGGCCCTTTGGGGCGCAGTGCTGAGGGTGAGTCCGTCTTTCTGGGATGATGGCGCATGTGGACGCTAAGGGCCCCCCGGAATTGGCTGCTGTAAAACCTCCCCGGTAGAACATCTGAATATCAGAGGCTCTTGCCTCCCACACTGCCCTGCCCCCAGGGATCAAGTCCTTTCCTCCTCCCGGCCACTGCACAGTAGGGAAACCGAGGCACAGGGAGGCAGGGCCACATGCCCAGCCTCAGACAGGGGATGGGAGTCTCAGCGCAGCCCAGCCTCTCCTCTCTCAGGGCCGATCAGGGCTCTGACCTCAACCCCAGCAGTTGGTGGGATATGGCCTTTTGGGGGAGCTGCCCCAGCCCCCGTCGGGGAGACTTTCCTGCCTCTCCCTCGGGAGGCGGCACAGCCCCCGCGCAGGTGTGGGACCTCCCGAGCGCAGTGGTGCCGGCTCGCATACTCGGGGAGCCCACAGCCCGCCACCCCTGCCCCGTCTGGCCTCCCGCGAACGTGTCCAGACCTGGGGCCTCGAGCTTCTGGGGCTGAGCCCCCGGGCCACCAGGGCCTATTCCCAGGCGTCCTGGAAGATGTCCAGGGACCTTCTGAGGAGACCAGTGTGGCAGAGCCTTGGGAGAGGGGCTGACCCCGGCACAGTCCTCAGGGAGGTCCATGGGGGGGAGAATTGTGCCCCAGGGAGGCTGGGGCCCCTGGGGGTCGCGAGGCCTGCGCCCGGCTCGGCTGCGCCTGGTGCCGTCTGTCCGGGAGGAGCCTGTCCCCGCGTGTGAAGTGTGGAAACCGCCGTGAGCCTGGGCGCAGCTCTGCCCCTCCCCCTCGGCTGTCTGAGCTCCCACCTAGGGCTCCAGCGGCAGCCAGGTGAGGGCCGCTCCAGCTGCCCCCCCCACCACACCCCAGGCTTCAGCCCCCAAAGGAGCACAGGGCCTGGCGGGTCTCATCAGCAGCAGTAGAAGTGCAGCGGGCAGGTGCTCAGGCAGGGACAGGCCCCCCGACCCCGAGGCCCGCGGGGCCCCATCTCCAGAAGGGAAAGGATGGCTGGAGGCAGGACGGCCACCTCCACCCGAGGTCACATACCTTGAGCCCCCCTACCTTCCCCTCCCAATCCAAAAGCCCGGCCACAGACCCTCCTGTTTCCCACGCTCCAAACCCCGAACACTCGAGCACCAGGAGACCAGGCCCACAGGACAAGGGTGGGCACAGGCTTCAGAGACCCTGGCGCTGACCTGGGGAGGCCGCTGCGGCACAGAGCTCTGGGCCGGATGCTTCATGGCTGGCACGGTGAGGCCAGGGAACTCTGGTAACCGGATTTCCGCTCAGAGAGCTCTCCGAGTGGGGCATTCTGGGCAGTGTCCCCAGGGCCGGCTGCAACGGGCCCTCCAGGCCGGGTCTGGGTGCAGCTGCCGAGGGCCGTGGGGGCAGGGCTGGGGTGACTGCCTGGCCACCACAGGGAAGGGGACGAGGACCGGGGGGCAGGTCAGGTCCCCGGGTTAGGCCTCCAGGAAAGGCCCTTCCAGAGCCCCCCGCCTCGCGCTGCCCCTGGCTCCCATCCCCCGCCATGCCACGGGAGTTTACGACGACCCGCGCCGTGCACCAGAGAAAAAGCCGCTATCATTAAGGGCTTTAACGACGGCTTTGCCCAATATTGGGGATTTGTGTGTCTCTCATTACGCGTTTTAACAAGCCCTCCTCCAGGACGCAGCCTCATCCAGGCTGCCCGCGCCGCTGCTGCCGTGTGTGACTTTCATTAGAAGGCGTTTTATGACGCCACCGATCACAGACGCGCGTGCAACCCGCAGCCGCGGCGGCCGCTGCTCACCGGGACCGGGTGTCCTGCGCTGGGTGGCCGGCGGGTCTGTCTGCCACCCCGAGAGCCCACCCCGCCTCTCTGACACCCTCAGCCTCGGGTGGGGACTGGGGCTCAGGGACGGACCCCAGGAGGGAAGCGGGGCCCCCCGTCTTCTCTGCTGTGGGGCCGGGCTGGGCCGTGGGCTTCGTCTCCGGGTGGTGTCCCCACGCATGTGCAACGGGTCAGCAGGCAACGCCTTCCAATGCATTTTAGCAGTGGGCCTCGGTTTCCCCACACACCACCAAGTGGTGTGAAAACGAAAAAGCAAAATTAAAAAAGACAGAAATGAAGCTGATTCTGCAGGTGTGAAACTTGGCTGCCCTGTGCCCCACCCAGCCCCCCTCCAGAAGACCCCTGGGGTGCCCCATGTTTCTGGGGGTCTTAGAACCTGAACCATTTGGTGACTGAGGTCTGGGTGTTCCCCCAGTGCTGTGCCTTGAGCACCTAGCAGGGACAACAGGCACAGCAGCCCTGCCCCTGGAGTCTGCCCCAGGTGCCTGGGTCATGCCAGCCTGCGGCGGAGGCGGGAGGGGGGGGGTGAGGGGGAGGGGTCCCATCTGTCCAGGCCCGGGCATGAGGGCAGCAGACGAAGGAGGAGGGGCCAATTCCGAGGCTGAGCCTAAGACTGCCGAGAGGGACAAGCCCCCTCCCCAATGTGTCTCCTGAGTCCTCTGCTCCTGCAGCCTTCTCCTGCCCCTGAGTGTGTGCCTGGCCCTGCCGTGGACATTGGCCTGGTGGATCTAGTGTCTGCAAGATGGAGGAAGCATCGCCTCCCGGGCGGCGCTCAGAGGCAAGCACACTCGTGGCCCAGGACTCGTTCCGGCCAAGACGTTCTCAGACTAGCAGATTTGCAGCTGGAAGGCTCGGGGTGGTTGGGGAGCATGGCTCAGCCCAAGAGCCCCTCCGCCCCAGGTGCTCGGGCCCTGACAACAGACCCCAGCCGTCCATCAAGACCAGCTGCTGGCGGGTCTGCAGACCCTTCTCCAACTCCTTGTGCTCCAACATGCCTGGGCGGGGTGGGAGGGGTGGTGGACTGAGTCCCTGGGGACATGCAGGACAGAGGGAGCACCCCGTAGACAGGCGCTGGCCCCGCCGGGATCCCCAGGTGTGAGACCTTCCCTGAGGTCACCCGGGTCCTCCCTCCTTTCCCAAATGCTTGCCGGAGGGCGCCCGCCAAGCCCAGAGAGCACGGCAGAGCGGCGCTGGCGCTGCAGCTGGGGCGTGCGCCCTGCCCCCAGACTCGAGTGGATGGATAAGCAAATAATAAACCCTCCCGACCGCTTGGCCGCCCCGCCCCGGCCGGCCCGGCTGGCGATTGCGTCCACAATACCTCGCATTCATTACACTCCTTACAAACAGCGTTGTGTGTCTGGAGAACAGGAAGTGGCTGCAAGTCCCCCGTGTAAAAGCCATCTGAGGCCGTGGACCAGGTATGTTCTCAATCAGGAAGCAGGGCAGTAAATAAACATTTACGTCCCGCGGCCCGCACCCGCCTGCCCCGGGCTACAGAGGGGTACGGGGAGCGGAAATTTGTTTAGCCCTATAAAAGCACAGGCCGTATATCAATAGATGATTAAAAATGGAAACGTTGCTGGCTAATGGATGGTATTGATTTTAATAAGCGTTAAGTACAGGGGTTCAAAGATAAGAACCGCACAGCCATCTCGCCACGCTCTGAGAAAGTGACTCACACAAAGGGAAAAAAAAAACACTCTCTTTTCCAAATTGCAACTTTCACCCATCATGCTGGGGAGGGGCTCCAAGACTGAGTCTGCCGGGGAGCGGAGAGCGCGGGGCGAGTGACACAGTCCGTATCTCCGCCACGAGGAAAGTGCACCGCACGAGGCGCGGCGTCCACAGGCTCAGGCGGGATCCACTGGCAGGCTGTGGGCGCTGCCAGTGCCGGGGTTGGTGTGTGCCGCAGGGCGTCAGGGAATCTCCCCGATTCCGGGGATTCGGGGCTGCCCAAGCATGACCCCGGCATCTGCACTTGCCCCCAAGTGGGAACGTGCTCTGCACTGCGGAAGGCTCTGGAAGCCAAGCCGATGCTTCCATGCAGGGCAGTCGTGGCGTCTGGGCTGGGTCCGGCGCAAGGAGGCAGCAGGCTGAGGGTCGTGGCCGGGGGCCCCAGAGCAAGGCTGCAGTTCTCAAACCTGGACACCGGCCCTGCTTGCTCCAGCTGTCTCCGCCACTTGGCTGGTGGGTTGCGTGGCGGCTCCGTGGCGTAGGCGAGCCCACCGTGCCGTCCTTCTGCCACAGCTGGGGCCACCTGGGCATCTGTCGCCCCGGGCCCCCACTGCCCTGTGGAGACCCAGCCCTGACTTGTCCCAAGGCCCCGCTCCAGGCCTCTCCGACTCCTCACGAGGTCGGGGACCCACTCTGCTCCGTGACTCAATGTTCTTCCCGCCATCTTCCTGGCCCCCTCGCCCGCCGGGTCCACAGGGCACTGGGCTCGGAGAGGCAGGACCACAGAGCCCAAACTTCACCCAGGACGTCAGGTGTGTGCTTGGGAGCGGCAGGCCCTCCATGGGAGGCAGCCCCGGCTCAGTGACAATGACAGACGCTGCCTGTCGCCTCGGCTCGGAGCCAAACCAGGGCGGGCCAGGCACCGGCTGTGCGGGCAGCCACCCAGCACCCGTCCTCACTGGGAAAGGCCCGAAGCGCGCAGCACTCTAACGTTGCAGACAGTCACTGGGAACTTTCTGACAAATTATTTTGTCTAGCCTGGTTTCCAGACCGACCTCTCTGGCCTCCAGATTTCTTATAAATCATTTCCCCTCGAGTGGGAAAGTGAATTCTACTCGAGTCTCAGCTCCGAAGCGGGCGGGGTTTCTCTGTTTAGGGCTTTCTCGTTTTTATAGACCATAAGGGACATTCCTGATCAGACCCCACCAGCCAGCCGGGACCTGTGGCCGTGGGCTCAGAGCCACCTCCGGCCCGGGTCTGTGCCAGGAGGGTAGGGACTGCGGAGTTCGAGGTGGAAGATGGGAAGGGGCGCAGCCAGGGCCCCTGGGACGGATTTCCTTAGAATATTCAGGGTAAAAGGGAGTTATTTTGCAACAAACGAAGTACCAGGAGTAAATGATCACGTACCTGCCACGTGGGTCTGGCCAGGTGCTAGGGCCCCTGGGGAGCTGTGGTTTAGGCCTCAAGGTGGGGCGGAGGGACAAAGACGTCACATCACCTGGGGGCTGCCGTGTCTTGAACGTGCAGCAGAACACACGAGAGGGCGGGGCCAGCCCCGCCAGGGTGACGTGCTAGTGTCTCCAGCCGCCATGACAAGTTTCCATAAATGGAACAGCCCAAAACAACAGGAATGTGGTCACTCACAGTTCTGGAGGCCAGAAGGGCAAAGCCCAGGTGTGGGCAGGGCGGATTCCTCCAGAGGCCTCCTGGGAGGGTCCCTCCTCTTCTCTTCCGGCTTCGGTGGCTCCTTGGCTTGTGGACGCATCACCGATTTCTGCCTCTGTCTGCACGTGGCTTCCTCCCCTCTGTCTCCTGTGTCTGAATTTCCTCTTCTCGTGAGGACACCAGTTGTTGGATTTGGGGCCCACCCTAATCCAGTGCAGCTCCATCTTCACTTGATAGCATCTGCAAAGACTCTATTTCCAAATAAGGTCACATTCGCAGGTTCCAGTGGACATGAATTATGAGATACATGATTCTTGGGGAATCCACAAAGTCTCTGTGGGGAGCACCCCCTCCACCCTCCAGTCCCTGGCAATGCAGAATCTGTCTTGCTTGGGAGGCTTTGAGCACAGGCACTGTCATGATTTGTCCTGAACGTGACATGAGACTCCAGGCTGGTTGCACCCCCAAACTCTCCAGGCCCCCCTAGCTTTGGCCCTCTCCAAGCCCCTATCCCTGGGGGGCAGCCTAGTCCAGCCCTGAGAGTCTCACCCTTTGACTGTCATTTCACTGTCAACTTCCCTCCTCAGAAAGACCCACCCAGGTTGTAACCACCAGGACCCCTCCTCATTTTCTCTACTTCTCTCCTTAAATTCATGATGGCAGATTAGGTTGCTCATGTTCCTATAGGACCGTGCATTCCGCAAAGGCATAGACTTACCTGTGTGTTCACCACTATGTCTCTGAGCCAAGGTGGCACTTGC
The DNA here is from genome assembly GCA_963574435.1 of Cheirogaleus major. Taxonomy (NCBI): domain Eukaryota; kingdom Metazoa; phylum Chordata; class Mammalia; order Primates; family Cheirogaleidae; genus Cheirogaleus; species Cheirogaleus major. The sequence goes on from CAUYPO010057900.1 coordinate 13,014, forward strand.
CAAATGGCCACTTGGGAAATAGCCATTGAATGAATGTGTGGAAGGATGGGTGGGTGGATGAGTGGATAGATGGGTGGATGGATAGATGGATGGATGGATAGATTAACACCCTAACATTCACTTCATGACCCAGATGGGTAACCTGGGGGACTCGTCCTTGATGTCTCTGTCTCACTGTCCTTGCATATCTAGCCACTCCCAGGGTCTGAGAATTCCACCTT
>CAUYPO010057901.1:0-27590 GCA_963574435.1 Cheirogaleus major
AGGACGCAGCAGAGCTTATTTAACCTATCACCCATTGAGAGACGTTTGGCTTGTTTACAGTTTTTGCCTTTTTTTTTTTTAAGACAAAGTGTGCTATGAACATTATAAATTCACTTTTAATCATTTGCGAGTGCTGGAGGTCGGATTTTTCATTGTTTCTTGCCATAACTCTTAGTTTGTAACAATCCTTACCTGGCTGGCAGGGACGGAAATGCAAGAAAGAAACACAGGTTGCAAACTACTGATTCCCCAATTTGGAACGTGAACGTGATGAGGTCTGATTGACTGTGTGGTTCCAGGTGGATTACTAGTGAAGAAATCTATCGAGATCAGTGGTTTTAAAGAGGCTCCCTGGACCGGCAGCACCGGCGTGGCCTGGGAGCCGATTGTATAGGTAAGTTTCCAGGTCCCACCCGAGACCTACTGAGTCACAAACTCTGTGTGGGGCCCGGCAGTCTGTGCTTTAACCTTCTGAGGACAACTGGGGATGTGACAGCTGAAAGACTTCATGTTTTCACCAAAAGAAAGTCCTAGAGGCTGGGTACGCACAGGCCCTGAGTCCAGGGAAGCTGTTTTCCCTCTGCGCTGTGTGGGCAGTGGGGTGAATTCTTTTTTTCTGGCAGATAGTGCCTGGTGGGTCCAAAAAATCTGGTGCCTTTTAGAAGAACCTGTGTCTTAAATGCTTCCATCCCCCCAACCCGCCGCAGACAGTGTGGAAGGTGACTGCAACTTCAGAGGCACACTGGGGGTGCGGGGTGCTGCGCATGTCAAGGGAAGAAGCTCACGGGGAGTCCCGCTTAGATCGGTGGGTATTTCTCCGTGGAATAGATATGCTCATAAAACATAAAAGGCTCTTATGCAGATGGGTTTTAGAGCATTAAATGCATCGGGGTTAGGAGATTTAATAGAGTAAGACCCATTCTGGCCTTAGGCAGAATTGAGAAGCAGGAACAAAGCTGTCCTTGCTGGCTTGTTTCTGCTTTTTGGTTTTCCTTCCCGTGTCCCCTGACCCCTCCCAGCATTCCTCTGCGCTTTCCGCTCTGCCCTCCTGCCTTACCTCCCCTGTCCCAGAGCTTCAATCCAACTTGCTCTTTTCCGAGCAAGTCATTCAGACCCTTTTCTCTCCCAGGTGACACTGGGTTAACGAGATGAGAGAATCCCTCAATTTTGGAATAAATTTGGCAGATTATCCCCAAGACATGCTGTCACGCTGTTACCTACTCCTTACTTTTCTCTAGGAATAAAATCATCTCAGCCTGACAGTGAATGGTAGGTATTTCAGGCATGTTGTAGGAGGCACACGGACGATATTCTTTTCATCTGAGTTATTTAAAATATCTCCACTGATTAAAGGATGCCAACTGGTCAGGTTTCTCCTGCTGATGGTTCTGTTGGTTGTCCAGGGTGTGTGTGTGCGTGTGTACTCGGGTGGTCCTCGATGGCGGGGAGGCAATTAGATGCTTTATGAGGAATATAATGAAACTGTTCATCTTCGGCTGCCATATTTGGGAGAAGTTGTCTGTTTTAAATTAAAAGATAAAGGCTTGAGTCAAACTAATCCCAGTCTTTTTTTTTTTTTCATTTTTTTCTGTTGAATTTTGTTTGATTTTAATCATCATTCCTTTTGAGTTCATTCTGTTTTATTAAAAAGAAAATGCTCACGGCTCTTCAGTCCTCACTGGGGAAGGTTTGCCTCCAGGCATGAAGCCGGGGCTGAGGGTGAGGTTGTTTAAATATAAAGACCAGCACCGGTCTCCTGGCCCAGAAGCACCCAGGGACAGGAACAGTCTTCCTGGCTTTATCCTAACTCTTGAATAAACTTTTTAAAGAGTCTTTGTTTGTTCGTGTGAATTGGAATTCCAGCCCTGCCGGGCCCCTTCCCCCAGAGCACCGAGAGAATGGAAGGGCCCTGAATGATGGGACAGCTTCTCAGGGCAGATTCTAATTTCTTTCTGTGAAGGCCGCCTTGAAATTCAAAGCAGCATTATTATTTCATCCAATTTAAAACCCTGCCTGATGCTGAATGGACAAGCACCTAATTTCACCTTTGGAGGCAAACGGGAAGCTTTTTGTGCCACAAGAAGAAAAGAGGATTCAGGAGGATAATTGAATGAAAATCCCTTTAAGGTGCCAGAAAACTGCTCCCTTCCAAAAAGGGATGAAACGAGGTCAAAATATATTTGTTAAAAGTGTGGAGCATGAAAGCCTTAATTATTTCTTTGGAAAGCCGTGTCTTTTAAAGACTTAAACAAAAGCTTCAAGAAGGTAGATGCTGGGAGAAATTGCCCATGGCTTTAGAAAAGGTGAAGCAGCGCAAAAGAAAGCAATTACTGGTTAACAATGGTGTATTAACGGTGATTCTTCTTCCAGATTGGGGGAACCTTGCGTTGGGTTTGGGATGAGACTTAGAAAGACCGCCTGGTGGTCCTGCCCAGGTCTTTGCACAAGATGCAGCAGGATTGAAAGGGGGCATGGTTAGATGTGACTAGGAGCCACATTGGCTGACTAAGGAAGTGAAGAAATGGTCCTTATTTCTTAGATTCTAAGGAAAATGTTATTTCTCGTGGGGCAGAATTGCGGGCTGCTGTAGGGAACGCTCTCTGGATTTAGATGGATGTGTGTTCTTAATCTCCCACCCCTCATTCACTAGCCTGACCACCCTAGGCACATCCTTTGTCCTCTTCCTCATTTGTACAATGGGGAAATGTTACCCACCAGAGAGCGTGGAAATCAAACCAGGGTATGCTGCGCCTGGTACACAACAGATGGTGCATAGGTGTAGGTTTTCTGGATTTCTCGTGCCCGCGTGCTTGGTTTGACTTGTGGGAGCCCCTCTGCGGCAGGGCGGGAGCTGGCTCTAACTCTCGAATGCATAGTGAGTCTCAGGGAAGCTCGTCCCACGTGCTCACCCTTCCTTCAGCTTGGTGGTCTGCCGGTGAGTGCCAGGGGCTGTCCCCTCGCTTATCTCTCCCTCCAAACCTGGGCTACCTGTGCACTGGCTTCCCTAGTAGGGTTTCCCCGCTAGCAAGGGATCCAGAATCTCCCAGGGTTAACAGAATCCCGAAGGGAGCTTGCATTTCTACCCTCTTCATACTCACTGTGCTGCAGGGCAGTATTTTCCTGCAGGGAAGGAGGGGAGTTGGCTAAAACAATCCCTTCTGGCCTTTGGATTGTTTTCTGTCATGCAGAACTACCCCAGGAGTGTTTCGGTTTGTATATTTATTCTTTTCCAAGACTCAGCCAGGAGCTTTTCCTGGTTCCCCATCAATCACTTTTCATGGCAAAAACTGACATCCAGCAGGAACCTTGTCTCCGTGCCTTCCCACCCCCTTCCTGAATGACATGACACTTTCAGACCTGAAACCAGTACAGTGCGTGGGGTTCCGGCCAACCCAGCTGAACATTAACCGTGGGCCGTCGGGTCTGTGGGTGGAGGGGGGCTGCGGGGCCTCTTCTTAAGGAAGAAAGAGACCTCCTCGAAAAGATTTCCAAGCCTTGTTAAGAACAGACACCCTTGGAGCTGTCAAATTAGTGAATGCAAAGATTTCCCAAGGGTTTCAAAGAGGAGACACCCTGGCCCCGCTTTTGAGGAAACTGCTAATTCAGAGACAAAAACCTCTACCTGGTTTGTTGGTTGGGGAAGAATTTCCATAGCACATGTAGGCATTGCAGGCATTGGTCCGCCTTGTCTCCTCTTAGGCAGTCAAACAGAGGCTGTCTTTTTCTGGCAAGAATGGACAAGAAATAGCAAATCTTTCCTACTGTCCCAGTTGATCCAGTAAACGGGGTTTTCTGCATGTTGTGCCTTTTTAGCTTATATGGGGAGGCCGTACGTAATCAGAAATATGAACACAGAACCTGTCCTCGTGCCTATGCTGGATTTCATAGTAATTGGGTGTTGGGCATCTTGACAGAGAGAATAAAGGATGTTGGAGTAGTGGCAGCAGCAGCTTGATTTTCTAATTATGTCTTCCCTGTTGGGGCCAAGGGATGCACATCTTCAATTTCTTACCTTATTCTTTTTTCTAAATTGGCAGAGCTCAGTTCCTGAGGCAGATATGAGCACTGTGTGAAAAAACCAGACTTTTCTAACAACCAGAGTTATCTCAAAAGTCATGTGCTTCCTGCCCTTGGAAGTGTGCAGGTGGTGTCAGCAGAGCTGGAACGCCTGTGTTTTCACAGGGCTGGGCAAATGCTAAGGCAAATGCTAAGGCAGAAGTTTCCAAACCTGGTTATTCCAGCGATCACTCTGGGAGTTGCTAGCGAATATCCACCCCCAGGCCCCCAGACCTCCATAGAATGAAGATCCGTGAAGGTGTGAAGGTGGGGCCTAGGAATCTGCATTGTTATAACCCTCCCCAGGTGAATCTCCCAAGCAACATTGCTCTAAATTCCCTTTTAATCTAAGATTCTAATAATATGGAATTTTGGATGAAACTACTCTTTGGCTAGAGTTCTCTCTGAACGCTCTGCACCTGAGGTGCTAGGACTGCTTTCTCAGTGCTCTCCCAGTCTCCCCGGAGTGTGCAAGGCCCTCCCACCACTCCCTGTCTCCTGCTGTTTCCCTGTTCCCTGTCCTCTCTTCCGTTTCTGTGCTTCTTTCCCTTTCCCTTGTCTCCCCTCCCTTTTGTCTCTTTCTAGGGTCAGTTTAGCTGTGTGTCTTCCCGACAAGGGCCCCAGCGTGTTAGTGATCTCAAACCCGCCGACCCTCCACATCTGTAGGTCAGATCCCCGAGTGCATGATTTCCATGCAGCTCTCACAGGTCCAACCTCTCCGAAGACAGCTGCCCAGGCCCTCGGGTGGAGTCCGGAACCAGCACAATGCGAATGGCGTCTGAGCTGGGCTGGCACGCACCTGCGGTTTCCTTTAAAGCCAGAGAGAAAAGAGCTTGCAGGTTATTTTCAGGAATTATCTTGAACTCTGGTTTATAAGTACATGAGCATAAAACAGTCTACCATCCGAAAGCCCCTGTGTGTTATTTTCCCTGAGAGCTTTAAATACAAGATGCTTCGGCCACTAATTTCGGTAGTAAAAGGAAGGACCCACAGAGGCTGACACAGGTAAATCTGGGTGCAGATCTGGCGCAGGAAATCAAGCTGCTTTGCTTTGTCATTAGAAACAAATCCAGTAATGCTATTTCCATTAACTAATCAATCCCTCGATTAACTTATTTTTTATCACATACTTATTGAGTGCCTGCTGAATGCCAATACTGTGCTAGGAACTAGGGGGAGAGAGATGAATAGAACATCTGGCCTCAAAGGTGAAAGCCTCTCAAAGGGAATAAAACAGAGTAGAGAAGGTGAAAGTTGTGTCACTGACTTTAAGAAGGAGAAGCCCGGGCCAGGCTGGGGTGCGGCTCATGGTGAAAAGGACAATCCCCTATCCGAAAATCTGTTCTCAGAGCTTGCTGGTACATGGCACTGTATGTGGCTGTTATTGAAATGAACCACACGGGATGGCAAGGTCCCCACCCTCAACAAACAGCAAGAAGAGCAACTTAGCAACTGTATGAATACTTTGCCTCTAAAATGATAGAGGCAGAGTTGTTTTCTAAAGCGACGTTGAGTGGCTGTGTGGTATTATAATGGGACCAGAGAGTTTGGTGTCAGACCTATTTCACCCCTGTGAATGGGGGTAAGGGTGGATCTTAGAGAATTCACTACCTCACTATCTTTAATTTCCTTACCTGAGAAACAAGGATTCCTCAGGGTTATGGTCAAGTCTAAACAAAGTAAGGAAAGGGAAATTATTGCTTCGCAGGGGTGGTCCCTAAAAGATGCACTTAAGAAATGCTACTTATATTAAAAGGAGAAGTAAAAAAAAATCAATACCATAACTCAAAATACTAAATTGCATAAAGAGAACCAGCTTTATCAGCAATTGACACATGAAATAGACTGGAACAGGCTACTGATAATTCAACAAGTAGAATAAATTTAAATTATGAGTTCTTAGGGAAAAGTGTCCAATGAAACAAATAGTTTTGGGGATTTCTGGAACAATCAGCATCCAATGTAGAGTCTCAGAGGCCTCTGGAGGAGAGGACCATGGGGGCAGCTGTGACAATGGGGCTATCACTTCTCTCTCTTATCTTCTCTTGACAAGGTCCATGTGAAAAGATCCCTTCTTAAGGGAGCAAGGGAACAAGTATTTGTATCAACAAGGTCTGGTGAAGTCAGTGTTGTTGGTTACAATCAGCAGAACAGTCTACAGGAAATGCCTTTCTTTCTTTTTCTATCAATTTACTTAATAAGAATTTGGAATATCTCAGGAGCATCTCCTGAGCAATTCAGCTATTAGTGTGACCCTGCTGCAAATGGACCAGGCTGGTAAAGGACAGGGCTGTAAAATGTTCATTTTGTTCTCATAGCTCTTCTAGGTGAAGTTAATCTGGATTTTGGTTGCTTGTCTAGAAATGACAATCGTTTCTGTTCACTGTTGTTGTACGGTTTCTACATGGCTGGGCTGACAGCACTCTCTGGGCCGGTGGGGCATCTCTGGGATGGCGGGACATAGGTGGGCAATTCACTGGTTACCAAACTCAACTTTACAGTGGAAGGGAAAGCTCACTGGTTGTCTGCCACAGACCCAGGAGTTGGGGAGAAGCAGAGGGGAAGAAGAGAAATATGTAGAGCTTTTGCCACTGCAGAGTACTAGGGAGGTGGGCATGAACCCACTGCACTCATTGAGCTGGCCCACATGAGGGACTCAGCTTCTGAATTTACTCTTCTTAGCACCATCTTTAACCAACAGGCTTTTGCGGGTTAGTGCCGTTTAGGGAGGAGTGCCACAGGTATCTATAAACATGATGTGGAACTGGCAAAAGATCCAGTTGTCCATTGTATGTATTGTCCATTTTGGAGCCCTGTAGAGATAATACATCCCTAGTGTCCATCCTTGGCCTCTGGGGATTTGAGTCAAGATGTGGAAGTTGTCACTCTTCCATTTCTCAGTGCTTGGGACAGTGACTCATGAAGGTGTCCACTCAGCACCATGTCCTGGGAAGCCGTGGAGGAGTTTCAGGCTAATACCAGCTGTTGTCTCTCTCACTTCAGCCTCACTTGCACAATAACCTTGACCCAGACAGCTACCAAGGGCCTTCCTTTGGAGTGAGGTTGAGTTTGACTATTTCTGTATTAAGGACCATTTTATTCAAGAATCTCTGCCTACTGGTCTTGGCGTTTAGAAAGACTTTTGTCCGCCAACCATGCTAGTTTGTTAGGTAATAATTATTTTCCTTACTTTTTGCTTTAATAAATGATATATTTGTCTTCTTTAGGGCTCTGATCTGTGTGGTTTTTCCAGTTATCTCAGATTGTGACAATACCATGCCAGGCCAAAGCAGAGAAATGTGACAATTAAGCCATCACGGGCAGTCCCCTGTGAGCCAGTACATGGGTTTTATTAGCATTTTTAGAATGTTGGAAGGAGTCGTGAACATTTGTTCTTCTCTTTGAGGAGCTCTGAGGCCTTAGGCCTTCAGGTTGGGAACAAGCCCTTGCAATTTTTTGAAGTTGTTCTGCTGTGTGGTCTGAGCGAGGGAGAGAGGAATCTGCGTGTTTCTCTTGGGGCCCGCCACGGTGGGTGCATTTTTGGCATACACGCGGCATTACCACAGTATTTGGAGGGCTGGTTAGCAAATCTGCTGGCCGTGGCCTTGGACCCACTTATAGTGTGTGAGGGCACAGGGGTTGCTCCCCATGGACAGACACAAGTCACCCTGTCCGTTCTCTTACAGGGACATTGCAAGCTGGGCAAGGCGTGAGGCCGACAGAGGACAGAGAGGAGCAAAAGCAAGGCAGAAGAGGCGGCAAGACAGGGCACGTGAGGGACAAAACCCCGAGCGGTTGCCAGGGAGAAAGAAGAAAGACTTTCATGCTGACATTGTTTTCAAATAATTGCAGTTACCAAGAAAGAAGCCATAACTGATGACAGCAAATTATTGGGCCACTGAGAGTCAGAAATGCGTGTAATAAGCTAAGAAAACTGTGTGAGTCTTCACCAGACAAGGGGAGACAGGGGGTGGGGAGAGAGAGCGAGAGAAAGGGAAGGAGGAGAGAGGGGAACACCGGTGGGAGGTGGCGCTGCCATAACATGCTACTCACGTAGGACCAAAGTGCTCGTACCTTCCTTTGCTTTTCCTTTCTACTTTTGGAAAAAAAATTTGTTATATAAATATAATATTCATGCTGGATGAAGGGATGATTCGCATCCCAGGTGGGATGGAGCAGGACAGCAAGAGATTTCACCCCGCTACTCAGAACAGTCTGCAATTTAAAACTTACAAATTGCTTATTTCTGGAATTTTCCAGTTAATATTTTCAGACTGCAGTTGACCACAGGTGACTGACACTGCAGAAAGTGAATATAAATATATATGTCTCTGTGTGCGTGTGTGTACTTTTTACACAATTACAGAACAAAAAAACGTGGCTTATGTTTCATAATTTACACAGGCAATTTATTACAGTTTAAACAATTCTAGTACACATCCAAATGTTGTGAATTCTTGTTTTTCCCCGCAATGGCAAGTAGGGAGATAGGAACACGTGACTCCCCAGCCTTCTCCATGCCATGCTCGTTGCTCCTGGCCGTAGAGGGACGGGATTGCTTGTCAGGAACACGCAGCTCAGCTTCCTCCCTTACGTGCGGCCTGACCAGTGACTCTCATACAGTGGGTGCCCAGGGTCGCTGGCTGCAGAGTTGCCTGTTCCCCTGGCCATCTGCTTTTTCTCCCAGAGCAGCGGCTGCCCCAGGGAATGCCTGGCTGGCACACAAGGTGGAGAGAGTGTGGAGCGGAGTGAGGAGCCCTCTGCTGCTTTCCTCTGGCCCCGAGAGGCTGTGCTTCTTAAGAAGAGCACAGACGCCCGTGTGTTTGTTGTACCGTAAAATTCTAGGAACGCTCCATCTGCACTGCAGGCCTGAGAATACCCAGCGTGACAGCGTATAAAAAAATTCCTGGTTTATGCTTCTCAATACCAGTCTGTAAAAATAACAGTCCAACTGGGTGAGATCATGGGGAGTTTGGACGGGGCCAGATGCTGTGGGCAGGGTCGGTGCTGACTGACATTTGGAGGCTTATGCTCTGGGACTTGCTGGTTTGGGAAGGGAAAGGAATCAGGGGTGGGAGTGGGGCTGGGGAACAGGAGAAAGAGAATGAGAAGGAGGATGAATGAGTCAATCTTAGCGGAAGAGATGCCCATCAATCACAGTGCAACCGGGAAGGGAGGATAATATTACCATTTACCGGGCATCTACCCTGTGCCAGATAATGTTTGTATTTCATCTCATTTAATCCTTTCTACAATATGACTTGGGTCTTATAAGCCCCATTTTCCAATGGAGAAAACCATGTCTCAGATATGGTAAGTAATTTGCGTGAAGGCTGTAAGGGGGTCGAGATAATATTCAGCTCTAGGTCTTTCGAATCCCAAAGCCTTAGTAATTGTCATTATTCCGCAGGATTTTCACATTAGGAGCAAGTCAGTTTCATTATGAGTAAAAATCTCCAACTGGAGTTTACGTGGCCGTGGGAAACTGGTTTAGGTGACTTCACTCGACTAAATGCAACAGTTATTCTAGGAGCCCTGGGATAAAGATTTGCTCTCTCCTCTCCAGGCTTGGGTGATTTGGGATGGGCCATGCAGACAAACACGGTTGCTGTAGGGTCAGGTTGTTGGGGATAAGAGACCAGTGACCAGGACCAGTGGTCAGACTTTTAGAAAACACTGTTCATGCATTTTAGGGGTCATTCAGACAGACTCAGCTCCGCGGCACAGCAGCGTGCTAATCACAGGCTCGTCGTGGGGGGACTCTTTCCCCCAAACAAAATTCAAAGTAATTTGAAAACTGTGTTCAATTGCACCTCTATTTTTCAATAAAAATATAGTAGACACTGAGTATCTTCTATGCCTCGGATGTTTTACGTGCATCATGCACTTTAATTTTCACAACAACCTTATTAGGAAGGTGGAATTAGCTCTATTTTGTTGAGGAAGAAACACAGGCTCGGAGAGAACATCGGCTGCCCAGAACAATATTATGATCATGTTGCTGCTTTGCAACTTGGACTCCATCTGTCTGATTTCAGAACATTTTTCCCACTAATGCCTAGTTCATTTCAAGAGGGACCATGCAGGCCCTGTCCCTTTAAGCACCCTGGGTGTGCTCTGGTTAAAACAGGGCCCAAGGTGGTATTTGTCACCAACTTAATAAATTGTGTTGAGAATTCATTTAAAATCCCTGTATAATCCAGCTGTTGAATGGCACTATTCCTTAAATTGGAAACAAAGACCTTTTTCTTTCTTTACTGAAAGTGGTTCACATTTTTACAAACAAAATTACCTGTTTTACAACAGCTTTATTGAGATATAATTCATATACCAGGCAATTCACCATTGAAAGGGTACAATTCCATAGTTTTTAGTACATTCATAGGGGTGTACAACTCTCACCACAATTTAGGAACATTTTCATTTCCCTAACAAAATTATATTTTTAATCAGAGAAAATAAATTAATGTTACATAAAAGTGAGGAAAAAAGAAGAGGATCTCTCATTATTCTACAGGCTCAATTTAACACTCATCATCATTGCTGCACTTTCCACCCTTTATTTACCAAAGATGCAGTCACCTAGTCAAAACGATCTGTGCAAATTGTTTTATGTCTGCTTTTTTAAGTTGACATTTTCCATGTTGTTACTTAGCATTTTTAATGGTCCATGATATTCTCTCACATTGATGTGTAATAATTTACTAACCTGCCCCCTTTTGCTGAAGCATTAGGTATTTTTTTTTCTATCATAAATAATGTTGCAGTGAACATCTTTGCACATGAAGCTTATTTCCCCTGTTGAATATATTTCTTTGGGCTGCATTCCCAAGAGTGGGATTACTAGGTTAAAGGGTAAGAACATTTCATTTCCCTCTCCCCTCCTCCATGTTTATTTCCAAAGAGGTGGTATTATTTCACAAAAAACAAACCAAAACCCCACAAAAAACAAAAAAACCCAACAAACCCAGAAAACAAAAACAGTATGGTAGATATGTGTGTGTGTGTATATATATATATATATAAAAATACATAAAAAATCATTTAATGTTATCAAGGTTTGGGGTTCATTACGTAAATTAGAGATAGGCAAAATCTGTGAGATCAAATGTCATCCATTTCTTGAGAGCCAGAAAAGATTACCCTGTATGTGTCCCACCTGGTGACTTAAATAACTTTACCATTTCCCTTAGAAAATTATTCCCATGGAAAAAAAAAAAATGATTCTCTTGACCTCCTGACCTTTTATTGGTTGCTGTCAGCCTGGGGCAACACTTTGTTTCCAGCTGTTCTTAAAAGCCACTTCTCTAGCATTTAACCCTTTGAAGGCCCACAGGGGTGAGCAGGGGTGGGAGAATCGGGGAGCAGAGAGAGAGCTGGGAGACAGGAGGGGGAAGAGTGTCCTTGCACATTTGTACAACGTGCCTTGGGGTCCGGGTGAGCCGTGGCATCCTGCTACAGAAGTCAAACCTTAGAGATACACGTAGTGGCTGAAAAAAATAGAATATCCTCAACTCGCTGTGCTGTAAATAGCAACAATTTGGGAAGCTCTGATGCCATTAATGTCTATTAAAGAGGGACTGTTAGTAAGGAGAACAATGCTGAATTATTGAGGGGCACTTTTTATGGCCCAGGTGTATTCACCCCTCCTGCTTTACCTGCCCAGAAACATGTTTTGAATTGCAGGATTTGTGGCATTCTCAGATGTCACCTATGGCCATGCAAAATTCCTCTGGATTCATGAAATTCTGTATTCGTTAAGATGCTTTTGGCTATAAGCTGCAGAAAATCCAAGTCAAACTAGCTTAAGCGATAACAAGAGTTTTTATGTCGCTGAAAAGTCCAGGGGCAGGGTTGATACTTAGCGAGGTTTGATCCAGAAGCTCAGGGTGACATCAAAGACTGGATATTTTTCCTCCTCTTCCCTCTATTTTCCATGGCGTCAGCTCCACCCTAAGGCCGGTTCCCTATGTGGTCTCAAGACAGTTGCCAGGAACAAGCAGAGGGGAATGCACGCTTTCCCGTGCATGTCCGGCATTTCTTCTTCCCAACCATAGAACCTAAGTCCTAGATTTCACTGGGATTGGACAAACTTAGGTCAAATGCCCATTTCTGAATCAATTTTTGTTTTGAGAGCGTGAGGTTATGATGATTGGCGAATCATGGTTTAGACAGATCCGGGCCCACTCATGGAGCTGGGGCTGGGGTCAATCCCACCCAAACTGCGAGGCTCCTACACTGGGGAGGCAGCTCCCCGTGTTCCTCATAATTCCTGTGGCGACCTCCCAGGTAAGGGATGCCTCACCCTTGCTTGAACTGCTTAGTGATAAACATGCGATAAATTGTTCTCTTCCCCCAGAATACAGTCCGCCCCTCCTACACACGGGTTCCACATCTGAAGATTCAAACAACTGAGGATTGAAAAAATATATATATTTATAATATTTATAAACATTTATAAATATTATAATATTTATAATATTTATATATATATAAAGATAGCAGTAAAACAATAAAAATAATACTAATAAAAATATAGTATAACAATGGTTTGCATAACATTTACATTGTGTTAGGTATCATAAGCAATTAGAGGTGATTTAAAGTATATGGGAGGATGTGCGTAGTTATATGCAAAATGACGTGAGCACGGCAGATTTTGGTGTAGGGGGGTGTCCTGGAAGCAATCCCCTGTGGATGCCAAGGGACGACTAAATGTGTGTATTGGGAGCAATGTGCCCCGATTCCTAAGAGATACACAAGGAAAATGCAAGTTTTAATGATGAGACAGAATTGATTGATCAATTAAACAGGACTGGGAAACATGAACAGGCAAGGTTTGGTTCGGGAGATTGGTGAGGGGGTGGAGGCTGGTGGAAGGTTGGGGGTGGGCAAGTAAAGGGCCGGGCGGTGGGGGGAAGCAAGTCCTCAGTCAATGAAGAGACTATGGCCCGAGAACTATGTATAAGAGGCGATGCCTGGTAGTTTCCTGAAATCTCCATACATTCCTTCTCACGGACCTAGATTAGGTGGCCAGAGGAAGGGTAGTTATTGAAGAGATTTGTTAATAAGACATTGGTTAAATTCTAGGGCTGGGAGTCTATGACTAGATTTAGATTTAATTACTTATGAAAAGGAAGTTTCTACTTGAAACTGCAGAGCTGTGCCTCTATGCCCCTGGAAAAGCACCGACTTGCCCCAAAGATGACAATTAACGTATGCAGAGGGCCAGTCAGGGCCGTGGCTGTGATGGGCAAGTGATAGTTCATCTAAAGGAGGGAGTGTTGGTCTATGCTCGTATAGACACATTAAGATTTACCTTCCATGTACTTCAATTTTGCAAAGTGACTATTTGAGTTGATAATACAAAACCAAAGGATCTTAGTGAGGGGCTTTGCAGGGTGTTGAATGACTGAAGTCTCAACTGAAAGTTGTCGTGACAACTGGGGGCTTGGCCTTCAGGGTGACTCCTGTGTGTCTCCTACTGGTTTTGTGGGCCCTCCATGCCCTCACCAGAGCCACTGTGAGGGATATGGAGCAGCAGGATGCTGGACGAGGAGATCTTGGGTTCCAGAAGCTTCCAAAGGAACTGCTCTGCAGAAAGGGGCTGGCTCAGGGTCTGCCCCAAAAGCATTCATCACTCCCCTCCTTGTGTTGTAGATGTCTCTTATTCTTTTCTTTTTTCTACCCTAGCACCCCGTGGAGCACATCCTAGGTGCTGTGTGAGGTGTGTTATCACAGTAGCTGTTGAGTCCTCTTTCCAGACAAAAAAGGACCTTTGCAGTTGGGCTTGAGCAGAAGTGCTCAGGCTGGGCCAGGTGTGCCTGCATACGGCTGGCACAGGGACCCTGGAAGGTGGCACCAAGCGGAGAGAAGCGGGCTGAAGGGCTGGGCCTGGAGACCCAGTGGTGAGTGGACTTTAGGTAGATTCTAGAACAACTCCCAGAGCTGCAGGGACATTGTGCAAGGCATCTGCAGCCTGGAGAGGGAGCCCTTCTGAACAGAAGCTACCCTCGTGATGCTTTGGAAATCTCTGATTGTGCCAAAAGGAACAGGAGGCCTTAGAGGCCTGGAGCGAGAGTCTGGAATGGGCTTCTCCACTGACCCTCCTGCCAGTGGGCTGCGTGATCCTGAGAAGGTGCTTCCTTTTCCTGCGCACCCCTCTCCCCCAGAGTTTCTTCATTTGTTGGGACCCAGTAGTGGAGTGAGAGAGTCGGCAGTTGGTTTCTGAGGTCTGCTGGAAAGTTCTGCAAACTGGATGCCTCTCCTAAGGAGTTAATTGTTAACTCAAGTGTAAACCGTTGGTGGCATTAAGTGTGACCTCCTCGTGGGTTATTTGCATTTTATAATGTACTCCTAGGAGACCAAAATTCCTAGAAGACCCTAAAAGAATGATGGTGGGGTGTGTGTGTGTGTGTGTGTGTGTGTGTGAGAGAGAGAGAGAGAGAGAGAGAGACGGTTTTGTTTAAAATGCTTTAGATCTGGAATCTGTCCCGCTATATCAAAGGGTGAGGATTTTCTGAAATTTCTGGGATGCCCAGACCCTAGGATAATCATAGTAGGATGTTCAGGAACTATTTTTTATATTTTATTTAGCTATCCTAGTTCTGTATGAGCTAACCAAAATGTCAGGTATGAAGTCAGTGTGATTGTCATTGATATTTGGGACTTTGGGGGTGGAAAATAATCAGATAGATGGGTCCAGTAAGTCAGATGACACCCTAGTCTCTTCAGTAATAAGAGGTCACCCCTCTGGCCAGGTTTGGCTTTTATTCTCTCATTTCCCACCCCTTATCTTCATGACAGTGCCCAGCTGGTGTCCCCACTAGAACATCAGCTCCTTAGGGCTGAGACTTGTCTGGCTGGTTTGCTGCTGGCTAGGGATGCTCACCTAGCTGGAGAGGGGCCAGTGCAGGCGGGTGTATGGGCTGAAAGCCCAGGATGTCCTCTCCGGCCCCCCAGGAGGGTGGTCCTGGGACAGGCTGAGCTCGCCCTCTCTGCTGCCTAGTCAGGGCTCTGAGTCAGGGCTTTATTCCCCTCAGCCCGCATTGGGCCAGTGCGGCTGTCTCAGCTGCATTCTGGTCGGAGGCTGCTGGACTTGGTTGTCTTTTAGGATACAGTTTGTGGGATTGAAAGCAACCACCTGCCTCTCATCCAGCCCTCCCACCCTGCTCTCTTAGAAGTGAATAAATAGAGCTTGTCACTTCAAAGAAAACCACTGACAGTGTGTGTTGGCAATGATACCATTCAAGCTTTAAAACAAAAATTAGAATTTTGGAAAACACATCGACCATCACGAGCTTGACAGCTTCCCAATGCTTAAGGACTTTTCTGATGAGATTGGTAGTGATATCAACAAATGTGAGTTTTTGATATTGTATAATGAAATATGTTAACATTTATATGATTTGTGTGACTGTGAACTAATATATCCCAAATGACCAATGAATGATGCCACAAAACTATGCTTGGGTAAAAGATCTGTTAAAGTGGCCAGTGGATTTCTTTGAAACAATGCACAACTTTGGATTCCACATTGCAAATAACATTTAAGAAACTACCACTTATTGAGTTTTGGTGTAGTATCAAAGAAGAATATCTAAAATTATCTGCAAAGGCTATTAAAATACTCCTCCTTCTCCCAACTATGTATCTTCACATACTTCAGGTGAGAATTCTATTGTCTTTTGTTAAGCCAGACATGAAAAAGATTTGGAAAAAGGAAAAACATTGCTTCCTTCCTCACTAAGTTGTTTTCGAAATGGTAGTTATTTTTCATGAAACAAACCCTCTTAACGTAGGCCTCAAAGACCTTCCACAGCCAAAGTGCCTCAAAAATCTAGAGAAGTGAAATAAAACATATAACTTCCACACAAGTAAAGAAATAAAATGGAATACGACAAATTACAATTAACATGAAGGGAGGATAGTAAGGAGAAATAGTAACATAGAAAAAAATAGCATAAAGAAAGCATAAAAAGAGTAAAGTGGATTGAAATATATCAGTATTCACAATAAATATATATAATCTAAACTTGCCAGTTTGCACAGAGATTGTCAGAACATAATAAAAAGAAATAAAACCCAGTTACATGCTTTTTACTTGAAACATGAAGACACATAAAATTTGAAAACATGAATGGAAAAAACATTTATTAGCAAATTCTCCGTGAATGTTCATTTGTGGAGCTGTATCAATATCAGGCAAAATATGCCTTAGGGCAGAAAGGTTTCACTAGAGTAAAGAGCTAGAATATAAGACTGATTCAAATTAGAAATTGACTTATGTATTCATTATATTAAACAGATTAAAAAAGAAAAATCATGTGGAAAAGTTACTCAATAAAATTTAGCATTTATTCATGGTAAGTATTCTTAGCAAACTAAGAGTAGGAGAGAGCTTTTTAAAATCTGTTGAAGGCAAGTCCCCAAATAATCTACAGCAAATCTCATACTTCATGATAAACCTTTAGAAACATTTTAAAATTAAAAATAAAACAAGGATTTGTGCTCTAGCCTCATATTTTACACTTTTTATTATAATCCCAAAGTAGCAAATTAAGTGAAAAATAAGTAAATATTAAGATTCTTATCATTATTTTGACATGAATATCTATACAAAAAATCCAAACGATTGATAGGCAAATTTAAAAATTATTAGTAATTTATGTTGATATAAAATGAATACACAAAATGAAATTGCATTTCTATGCAACTATTAGAAGACATGATGTAAAAAAGGTATAATTTAAAATAACAAGTATAAGTTCCTTGGAGATAAATCTAAAAGCAAATGTCTAAGACTTTTATAGATAAAATAGGTTAAACTTTATTTAGGTCTTTAAAAGGACTTAACTAAATGAAAAGACATACAATGTTTACAAATATGATGTCTGAATGTCATAAAGGGGTTACTGTTCTCCAAATTGATTTATAACATTTCCAACTGGACTCTCCTTTAGACAACCACAAACTGGTGCTAAGATGTTTACGAAAGATCAAGGTCCGAGCACAAACGAGGCAATTCCTAAAGGACAACAACCCAGGAGGACATTTACCTGGCTCAAAGATTCAAGGTGAAACTATAGTTTATTAATGAATATGTTGAGGGTCTTTTTGGATGGGACCCTCCACCAGGTCTTCTCTGAGAAAGCCACTTACCTTTCCCTGGCCACCTGTGGCAGTGACTTGTTCCCAATGCTCTGCCACCAGGCAGGGAGTATCAACGATAGCCTCTCACCATTGGCTTTCCCAGGGGGAGTAAGATGCCAACCCCATTGGTGCCGTGACCCTCAAATTCTCTGTGTTAATACTTATAAAGTTCCTCTGCCTAGCGTGGGGGAGAAGGGACAGGTGCCACTGGCCCCTCTCCTGTGCAGGTGGGTGGGAACCTGTACAGCCAGCACAATGCCTCCAGAGAAATCCTGTCTTCCTTGCTGCCTTTGAAAGGGATGGAGGTGGCGACCAGCCCATCCTGGCAGAAGTCACTTTGTTCTCCCTGCATAGATAGCCCACCTTGTAATTATAGTGGTGGCACATGGCACCCACTGTTGTCCTCAGCCGCTGGGACCTCTGCCAAAACTGAGATGCTGAGACAAAAGGAAGAGTCACGTTCACTGTCTTGTTACAGAGATTTCTAAAATAGTTTGGGTCATGACAAATGGGACCCAATCAATTCCTGCTGACTCTGTGCTCATTTCTGTTTCTGTTTCCTTTGTGTGTGTGTGTTCTGCTCGGTCAGAACAATTATTATTTTATCAGCTGAGGTGACGAAATGTATTGAAGCATAGAATTAGCGGTGTGCACTCTTCATGTGAGGGTCACTTGTCACTACAGCAAGAAAAAAGCAGAAGGGCAGAGGGTTTGGGGACTGACAGATGTTGATTTGAATTTTAGCTCTCATTAACCCAGCTGTGGGACCCGTGTTAAAAGCCTTATCGGACATTTATTATATGCCCCAGGATACAGTGGTGAAGATAATGGACACATCCCCTGCCTACCCAGGGCTTACCTGTCATTATTGGACAGTAATCAAATAATCACCCAGATAAACATCTAATTTCATCTAATTTCAAACTGTGCTAAGTGCTAAAGGAGAAACAGGGTGACATGAAAGAGGATATTATAGCGGATGAGGGGCTTTCCTGAGAAAGTAACACTCGAGCCTGGAACTGAAAGATAAGTAGGGGATAGTGAGGCGAGGGCAGGATGGAGGTGGGGCTGAGGCTGGGGTGGGGGAAGGAAGAGCCAGCCCAGATGATGGGAGGTTGGAACGAAACAGTCCCTACATTTTAGGGCATCCTACAGGAAGTGAATGGAATTTTCAGGGGTACTTCCCGAAAACGGTCTCATAGACAGACATCAGGAGTCTGAGGTTGGGTGGGTTCCACTAGACCCAGCACTTCCAGCAAATGACCTTCTATTTGGCAGTTAGACTTGTGTAGAGAACCCTCCTTCCCAGTTGTTTATATACTTCCTTTGTTATGTGGATAAAAGCATTTGGATGCTATGTGAAAATGTAAATTATAAGTGTGGCGACTACATGAAAGTTAGGTATAGGCTGGCTTGCTCTGCTTGCAAGGATAGTTGGAAAGATGGTGGGATGGGGTCAGGAAGGTGGTTGGGAAGTGAAGATGGAGGAATCAAGAATGGAAAGAAGGGGATACATTCCCTAAGCCAGGCTGGGGTCCTTGTTTAAGCAACACTAGGTGTGAGATCTGGGGCATGAGCCACCGCCCTGTGCCCTGGGGCCTGGCTGCTCTCCTGTGACAGCAAGAGGGGATTCCCGCAAAGTGCTGGGCTTCAGGTCAGAGGACATGGGCTATGGGCCCACACCTTAATTTGCTGTCTGGCCTCACAAAACCACGTAATAATAAGCATGATAGCCATAATGCTTATAGTTAATTAACATTAAACTATGAATTTTTACATGTCAGATGTACTAAGCACATAACCTCTAATAGGATTAAATTATTCCTATTTCACTGATTGGAGACAAATAAACTAGGTGTACTGGGTTCAATAGTGACCCCTGAAAGATATGTCCAAGTGTTAAAACCTAGTACCTGCAAGTGTGATCTTATTTGGAAATAGGGTCTTTACAGATGTAATTAAGTTAGGAACCTCCAGATGAAGTCCTCCTGGATTTAGGGTGGACCTTTCTTTAATAGGAAAGGAGAGGGAGATTTGTCACATATAGACACACAGAGAAGAAGGCCACTATATGTGCATTTAAGTGTTGGTCAGCTAAGTCAGTTAATACCACTTTGGTGGTGAGTACATATGGTGCTTGTTTTTCCATTCTTGTGATACTTCACTTAGTAGAATGGGTTCCAGCTCTATCCAGGATAATACAAGAGGTGCTAGATCCCCATTGTTTTTTGCGGCTGAGTAGAACTCCATGGAAAGGAAAGGCCTATAAACTCTTGGTGGGAATGTAAATTAGTACAACCTCTATGGAAAACAGTATGGAGATTTCTCAAAGAACTAAAAATAGATCTACCATTTGATCTAGCGATCCCACTACTGGGTATCTACCCAAAGGAAAAGAAGTTGTTTTATCAAAAAAGATACCTGCACTGGAATGTTTACTGCAGTGCTATTCACAATATGAAAGATATGGAATCAACCAAATGTCTATCAACAGATGATTGGATGAAGAAAATGTGGAATATATACACACAATGGAAGGCTACTCAGCCATTACAAAGAATGAAATCATGTCTTTTGCAGCAACATGGATGGAACTTGAGGCCATTATATTATGTGAAGCAAGTCAGGCATGGAGACAAATGCTATGTGTTCTTACTTATAAGTAAGTGGGATCTCAATGATGAGCACATGTGGACATGGAGTGTGGAATGATAGACACCGGAGCCTCGGAAGGAGAGGGGTGGATGATGAGAAATTACTCAATGGATACAATGTACTTTATTCCGGTGATGGATAACCTCCTCTTTCTTGACTGTTTACCCCTCTCTTCAGTCTTTGTGGGATGGTTTTGGCCAGACCCTATTGAAGGAACTGAGATGCATTTGGAGGAAGCCCTGGGGTAGTCTGTTGGGATGTGGTGCTCTAGAGATTGGGGCAAAATATTTGCTTGGAAGAGCTGGAATTAGTGTCATCTAAGCACTAAACTCAAGTCCTGGGACGGAGGTGTGCCCCTTCATAGGAAAAGGGGACAAAAGGTCAGAAGCTATAAAGGAAGGGCCAGGAAGAAAATGGAGTATGTGGTGGGTAAAAGTGAAGGATTTGGGGAAGTAGAGGGAGAGAGTGAGAGAGGGAAAGGGAGATGGGGAGAGAGACAGGCTTAGAACATTCTCCCAGCAGCAACAGAGGCACTTGGCAGTGTGGGGACAGCCCACAGCTGCTCTGTCCTAGGGGCAGCCATCACTGGACAGCAGGACTGCACTTGGATGTTGAAGTTCTCAGACCAAACCCATCAAGAGCGTGGGGCCTGTTTGGAAGGTTCCTCCCCTGCCCAGGGAGGTTATTTAACAATCCCAAGTCTTTCTTGGGGGTGAGCTTGGGAAGACAACACAGGGTCCAGGGGTTCAGGGGAAGACAGCAGGCCAGCCCTGTTTCCCACAATGAGAGCAAACCTTCCTGGGGATCTCCTCCCTGGGCTCACCAGGCGGGTGCTGTGCTGAGCATTTCCTGTGCTTTACGCATTAGTGGCAGCAACAACTTTGTGAGATGGCAGCTGGTTTTCTTTTGTTTGTTTGTTCTAATTTTCTGTTGATGAAGCTGGGATGCAGGGAGGATGAAAACATCTGGCTACTGGAAGCCATCTGGCTACTAAGTGGCCGAGTTGGGCATCAAGCCCAGGTCAACCTGACCCCGAGGCTGGTGCCTCAACCAGTTGTTGGACGTGGGCTGCTCAGGCCACGGCCTGTTAATGCTGGAAGACACTAGAAGAAAGACTCCCTCTTCCAACCTGTTCTTTTTACAAAGGAGAGAACCGTGGCCTGGTGCGGGAAGTACATGGCTTTTCTCAAAGTTTTACATTGGGAACAAGCGTCAGAGCTGGCATTGGAAAGCCCAGAATCCTAGCCCGAGTCTCTTGCGCTTTCCTTCTCTAGTCTGGGTGCCGAGGGATGCTGGCTTCCTGCCCTGGGTCCATCACTGACAGCTGAACAAACCTCAGGCCCTCCATTGCCTCCAGTGTCAATTGGAGTCTTCAAACTCGGCTCAGTCCTGGGCTCAGGTGGTATTGTTACCAGGATTAATTACACGGCTGGGGAGAGGGTTGAGCCTTTTCTTGGGAAAAAAGGCCACAAAAAAGACACTATTAACGTTATTATTTTCTAACTTCCCTGATCTATTTGTAACTGGGGCCTCTTAGAACGATATTTAAAAAATAAATGGAGAAATGATCCAAAATTTGAACTGCAATTCTTCCTGCCATTTCCTGGTCAGCATAAGGAATATTGAGTTTTCTATCTAAGTGCTCGTATAAGATACGAAATACCTGGGTAACGGGAGCAATTTGCTACTTAAATTGGAACCTTGCAAATCAATTATCAGGAACTAGAGCATGCATTTTCTCCTAAGCCAAAAAATTTATTCTTCAGAATGACATTTGGCTGTTTGCTGCGTGTCCTAATCAAAGCAGGAGCGAGTGCCAGTGCAGTGGCTTTGCATCCAATAGGAAAAGGAGGAAAAATATTCTTATCAGAAAATCTTCTAAGATATGTGAGCCTCTATTTTCAAGACCAAAGCAAGCCTTAGGAATTTACGGAGTTTAAGAAAGCAAAATTTCACTCAGATTCACTCCTTTACAGAATCATGCAAAGCAAAAATCCCCACTTTTTCAGGGTGACACTTTATCGCCTAGCTGTAGGTCCAGACAGGTCTTGAGCCCGGGAGGAGCGTGTAGGGGAGGGTGGTATTTTGTAATGTAACAGTGGGAAAGGGGCTTAAGAGCCTCTTTGATATGGTGATTCTCAATCCTGGCTGCTCAGTGAATTGACTGGGATGCTTTAAAAAGCCATGCCTGCCTGGGTACCAAGGAAAAGCACATCCAGAGCAGTACCCGGAGCACAGGTGCTCAAGCATGGCGACTTCTTCCCCTGGTTTCTCCTACTTCTCCCCAACCTCACACCTTCTGTCTCCCTCCATCCCATCATTCCCATCCCCTGCCCCCCATTCCTGGTGAGATAATAGGAGCAGAAGCCTTTCCAAATCCCATCTCAGTACCTGTTGTCTTTATCCTGTGTGTGTTCATGTACTAGTGCATGTGGCCACATGTGTGCATGTGGAGTGGGTTCCATGCTGTCTTCAGAGGCTGGTGGTCGGATTGGAAGAGTGGAGTCTATAATTGCTGGCAGAGTGTAGGCAGCTTGTCCTTTGCCCACCAGGGAACCTTCTTGGAGCCTTACTGTCATTGCAATTGGGGTGTTCAGTCTGCCAGTGCAGACTGTCCTAGGCTGGAGACATGTGGCTGAGTATGGGGAAAGTCGCATGCTTCTGTGGCCTGGGGGCTAACTCTGGGAATGAAGGAGGGAGGCTGATTTCAGGTCTGAGCTCAGCGTTTGGGCAATAGCTGGGGCGCGGTGGGCAGTCCCAAGCATCCTGTGTGGCGCAGGCAAGGCAGGGCAGGGATATAGTCCGTGGCCCTCAAGCACCTTCTCTTGCTACTTTCAGGCCCTCGGGTCTTATAGCTACTGCATGTGCGGGTGCATAGGGGTGAGGAGGCCCATGCTGGAGGCTTCTTCATTGCTGAGAGGGCCACAAAGGAAGCCCACCTGAGCCAGAGTTTACGATGGTCTCCTTTCACCACGACTGAGCTTAAAAACAGAGGTGTGCAAAGCAAAGCTTGTCCCCTCTTGGATTGTTTAAAATCTTGGGGCAAATAGGATGTGGGTTATTTTCAGTGTTGTAATGAAGAATCAGTGTTAGCTGGGCAGCTATAGAGCCCAGAGAGACCTTCACCCACATCTTCAAACAGCCAAAGAACTTTTCTAAGCAGCTGGCTGACCTTGGACCAGCCCTCGAAAGAAACGCCTTTCTCTTTGGGTACCAGGTGAGGGACCCTTCTCAGAATTGCTAATTTCTCTCCTTTGTTATAACTCTCATGCTAAACATATTTATTTGGTGATTTGCTTGCCTTTGCAGTTTAGCAGTGGCTTTGGCTCTATCCTTTATTTTTCTTTGAAATTGTGGAGCATTTGAGAAACCAAGTAACCTTGGAAGTCTATTGGAATGAGGTTAACTTTTTATTTAAGGGGAGCTTTAATTGACCATAGAAGTGAAAAGTTCTTATCAAAGATGGATATTGGAAAGTCATACATCAATGATTTTATTTCCTTATTACTGTTTGTATTGGAATTAAACTCTTTCAAATGAAGAGTCTGGGTGTAGAAGAAAAATTATGGGCCACTTCTGAGATTAACACCCCTCATATGGTACATCTAGACACAGTGAGAGCTTTTCATCAATATTCTGCCAATATAAGTCTGCTGCCCTCCGGGGTGAAATTGCCTGGGCTGGGAGAGTAATTTGATATTGGAGTGACTTTAATCAATGTGCTTCTGTTAAGCAAATATTTCCAATTTTTCAGCAGGTTTGTTTGCTGTGTAAATTTCTTTTCTCTGCCAATATGCTGAGCTGGCACCATTAATTTCCACAGGTGGGACGAGGGCTGTTGGCTCCCTGGGTTACTTTTCAGTGTGTTGGGAACTGGACGGGTAGAATTTCATGAGCCACTGCGGCCAGCTAAGAGCACCTGGGTCAACGTTTGCAACGGCTGGGGGGGACCACCCTCTAACACCAAGTGCCCCCCACGTTGCTGAGGAAGGTCCAGTTGTTGGAGGTTTACTTTGGACACATTTTTTAATCATAGTGGTTGGCATAGACAGGAAGGCTGAGCCAGGAATGAAATATCTGAGAGCCACAGACGTTCCAGCTGGGGGGAAACTTTCTGGAATGAACTTTGCCCAAGAATCTGCTGGTGGCAGAGGCGATGATCAGAATTCTCTTCCTGAATCAGTACCTTAGGAGAGAGAAGATTAAGATTCTGTGCCCTGTGTTTCTTTCTGGGTCATTCAAAAGAATCTGGGAATTCCTTTCAAGTTATAGAAACTGATTGCATAAAAATTGCTCAAGGGGGAAGTGTCGTTTTAATGCATTTTCATCCACTCTACCTTCAGCCCTCTGCAGACAGAGAAAAATTCCTTGTAAATGTATCTCTAAATTTATGTTGCAAGGAGACAAATGAGAAGCAAAGCTGAGATTCCACAGAGGGAACCGGACACACAAAAAACGCTTGCGGCCACACACCCCTACATGACGCACCTACGCCCCAGAGGCCAGCCTTGCCCCATCGGGCTCTGTTTGTTCAGCTGTGTCTTTTCCTGATCATTGTGCTGATGATGGGGAAGTGGCCCTCCTTCCTCAGTGTGCAACGTTTTCCCCTCCAGTTACCCTCCCACATTTTGCCCATTTTCAGGGCTTGGCCTAAATGTTGGACTCACGGAGCCCAAGGCTCTCGTTCTTGTACTTCTCTTAAGGTACTTGGCACTGGCTGCCTTGTCCCATTGCCTTTGCCAGCTCTTTTGAAGACAAGGGCTCTATTTGAACTGGGCCCTGAGCTCCTAGCTCAGTGTCAGGCTCATGGAGGCTCCAGGTGACAAGTTCTAGCCTGTGCTTGGCTCATGCAGGGTGGCCCTGAAGCTGTTCTGAGCACTTCTGCTGCCAATACCTGTAGCTAAAGATGTGCCCACTACAGGTTGATGGTTGATTGGGCACTGTCAATGAGGAAGCCGGGTTTCTAATCAACGTTTTTGGAAAACACTGGAGAGAGAAGGGCATAATAGTGATAATATATCTTGGTCTTATGACAAGAAGGCAGTGCCAATGCCTGGGGTGAGAATTTTTCCCTCATGACAATGATGGCAACCTCTGTATCAGGTATGATGTTCAGTGCTTTCAAGAATGTTCTCTCATCTAATTTTCACAACAAATCTGTGGGGTGGGTGGTAAGGGGCACACTTCAGTGAAGAGCAATCTGTGTATGGAGGTGAAATAAATTTCCAAAGCTAGTCCTAGAACTGGTGAAGTCAGGACCCCCTGGCATCAAAGCCCTGGCTATCTTAGGTTCTAGTCCTAAAACCTTTGTCCAAAATTTGGGCTCTGAATGATAAGAAAGCTTGAGGCAAAGACCAAAGTTGCACTGATAGTCTGCTGACTTTTCATGTAGGAGATCTAGGTTAGAGTTTTGTGCCAGGACTGGACTTCATTCCAACCTGGTTTCCTGGTCATCTTTTTAACACTGACCTACAAAGAATTAAGCCTTCCACAGTGAGTTGAGTCTAACTGTGTTCAGTCTTTTATTCCTGTTGGACATACCAATATGTATTCAGAGTTTGGTTTTTATGATAGGTGAGGGAGAAAAATAAAAGTTCTTTCATGGTTTTGCTGCTCTACATGAACGAGCCATTTCCAGTCTGATAGATACAGTGATGGATCAGTGTTTTGTGCCCTAAATCCAGAAAAAAAAACTTGTTGCTTGTGATTTCCAAATTGCCAAAGCAGTGCTTATACTTGTGACTATGAATGATTGGTTGATACCGATTAACAACGAATAAATGTTCTTGACACATAAAGATGCCAGCTATATGATAAAGCATACAATAGCAGCTTCAAGGCATTTGCCTATCGAAAGGTGTATTTAACTGAAAAGAAGCCAAGAA
Source organism: Cheirogaleus major (assembly GCA_963574435.1). Classification (NCBI taxonomy): domain Eukaryota; kingdom Metazoa; phylum Chordata; class Mammalia; order Primates; family Cheirogaleidae; genus Cheirogaleus; species Cheirogaleus major. The sequence goes on from CAUYPO010057901.1 coordinate 25,749, forward strand.
ACACGAAACAGCAAATACATATTCACACACTGCCAGGCACTGTAGTTAATACTTACGTGAGGGCGTAATACTTTCTGGTAGTGATAAAGAGATCTTGATTAGCAAAGTAGGACACCTTATGAGAAAGTGTGCAGCTCTTAAGACCCCTTGCACTTCCAGGGTAGTATACATAAACAGGACTTTTGGATAGGAGGGCAATCTGAGAATACACATTTAATTTCTCTCCCGCCTTGATTTCTATTGGGGAAAAATAAAATAATAGAACCTGCGTCAGTGCTGTAGTGTGGCATCCACATTCTGAGAACTTTGAGGAGTTTCTGTTGGATGGTTCTTCCAGGAATTCGCCTGTGATTTCTCCTTGTGCAAATATGCAGTTTGCTCAGGAGGTGAGTGGGGGAGGTAGCAGTGAAACCCTGCCAGTACAGGCCTGCAATCTCATATCTGAGATTCCAAAAGTGGGAGTAGATTTGAAAAAGCATAGTTTTTGCTTTAAAGATCGGCACCAGAACTGATTTGGCCACAAAATGTAACCTGAATAACCTGAACTCTGATGGATCGTTGTCATGGCTTTGTGAACACAGGAGAAAACATTTCCATAGATTAGTGAAAATGAATAATGGGTTAATTTCCGTGTTGGACAATATACACTTACTTCTGAGTAAGAGAGGATGGCTGGTTGTTTATTCAATTAGAGACTGTTTAGAAACACGTGATTACTGAGAGCAAGGACAGAGGAAGTTTGCAAATCATCTTTCATGGTGCTGCTTGTTCACCTGAGCATCTGCTCCCAGCCCATCTTCCAAGTCCTACTCCAGCATAGTCATGACAAAACCCCCAGATGGCACGAATGTTCCTTGCATGCAGAGGTAATTTAAATCAATATGGGATTGAAGTTATACTGACTGATTCCTTCGGAAAATCGTACTAGAGTATTTTTATTTATGGTCTATGTCACATTATTTCTCCAACCAGTGTATAACAATATACATTAACTACAAAAAATACTCTAATATGATTTACATTATTTTGGATTCTGTGTTCTGCTTACTGTGACTCTTCCTATATTTGACTGTAGAACATGAGTTTGATTGCAAGAGGTTGGCTGAAACCTGCCCAAGGTGTTTCGCGAAGGTATGTGGTGGGCAATGTTGATGCTTTGCCCAGAACCCTGGGATACGTTTTTATAATTTTGTTTTCATGGGCTTTCACTTTCCAGGGCCAGCACTTGAGACCTGAAGCCCTTTGGTGTAGGACTGTCCTCAAGGCTACTAGAGTATACTTCGTAGCTGTAGAGTTGTAAGTGCTGAAAGTGCAGTACCTGACAACTTATGCCTTACCTTTACCCCTCCCCATCCTTAACCAATGACTGACTGATGGCCCAGCTTCATCGCCTCAGGTGGCATACCTTGGAGGTGTAACTTAACTCCACAGTTGCTCTGCAAGATGCTTTCCTGTTATTTATTTTTAATTTTTTTATTTTAGCATATTACAGGGGTACAGATATTTAGGTTACATATATTGCCTTTGCCCCACCCGAGTCAGAGCTTCAATCATGCCCATCCCCAGATGGTACCCACCGCACCCATTAGGTGTGTATATGCCCACCCTCTCTCCCCCACACCTGCCTGACACCCAATGAATGTTACTACTACATGTGCACGTAAGTATTGATGGTCAATTAATAGCAATTAGATGGTGAGTACATGTGGTGCTTGTTTTTCCATTCTTGTGATACTTCACTTAGTAAAATAGGCTTTCAATTTGGATGGATCCAGTTTTGGTCTCAAGACTATTCATGTTTCTGGCCATTCTCAGTAGACATAGGTTATAGAATAATAGCTT
>CAUYPO010057902.1:0-12511 GCA_963574435.1 Cheirogaleus major
TCCATTTATCCTTGTCTTTTCTCTCATCAGCGTTTCATAGTTTTGGTGTGCAGAGCTTTCACCCCCTTGGATAAATTTACTCCTAAGTATTTTTTTCTTGCCATGCTATGGTAAATGTGAATAGTTTGTTGTTAGTAAATACAAATGCAAGTGATTTTTGTAGGTTGCTTTTCTATCCTGCAACTTTACTGAATTTCTTTATTAATTTTAACAGCTTTTTGATGCAGTGTTTGGGGTTTTCTATATGTGAGATCATGTCATCTGCAAGCAGAGGTCATTGAACTTCTTACTTTCTGATTTGGGTAACTTTCACTTCTTTTTCTTACAATAGGTAATCAAATGGCCGCGTGGCTGTGTGCCCATGACACTTTATTGGCATGGCAGTTTGGCAAGCCAGAGCTTTCCCACCTCTCCCAGGCCCACACCCCGTCACTGTGAGTTTATTCAAGGAAGCAGGAATCCCAAGGGTCAACGACCCCTGAAAGATGCTGACTATCACTGATCCTGAAGGTGCAAACTAAAGCCACAGATGAATGTTCACATGCCAGGTTTGCAACAAGTAAAGAGCTTAGCCATTCCAAGGGTGGGAGAGGTTATGAGCAAACCTGTGCTTTTCCTCACTGCTGGGGGAGGGGGTAAGAGGGAGAGCAGCCATTTGGGAGGGTAATTTGACAGAATCTGTGAAATGCAAATTATACAACATTTGCTATGTGCCTGGCTCTCTTCTAAGCACTGTAGATAAATATTAACTCATCCTCATGACAATCCTAGGTCAAAGTACGTACTATTACCACCTTCTTACAGGGAAGGAAACAGGCACAGAGAGGTTCAGCGACTTGCTCAAGGTCATTCGGTGTCATCGGCAGGAAGGAAACCAGGCAGTCATGCTCCATAGTCCATGCTTTGAGCCGAGACTCTTAAAACTGCAAAACAGCCACTCCCTCTATGACCTGGCAGACCTGCCGGGGACATCTTCTGGAGAAGAGCCGGTAGGCGTAGTGTACAAGGACACATGCACAAGGATGTCGGTGAAGGGAAAATCGGGTACTGCTCTAAATTCCCATCAGTAAGGGAGTGGACGGATGCAACGTGGCATATGCGTCCAGTAGGTTAAAACTCAGCAGTCCAAAGGAGCACACGAGGCTGAGTTAACAGACTTCAAAAAACTCTCATGACCGCATGCAGCAAGTTGCAGAACAATGCATAGATTTGCGTGGACATTTGTAAACTGAAAAACCCAAACCAATCCTGTGTGTCATTTGGGAATACATACAGGTATATGAAAAAATATGTTTTATTTTTCGTTTTGTTTTTAAGCCTGGAAAGGACAGACAACAAAGGCCTCGCGGTGTTGGTGGCTGCATGCCAATTTTCTGTCATATTGCCTCTGGAGCTACGGGTCCCCAGCTTCCCTGAGCTGAGCAGTGCTGATACGTGGGGAGTGGTCCCTTCCTTGGTTTCTCTGAGGCCCTGGAGTGTCAGCATTTCCTTTGCTTGCCGCCCAGCCCTACTCCAGCAGCCTCTCATACCTTTCGTTCAGACTCATTCCTTTCACGCCTTCCTTCCTCGCTTTCCCACTCATGTTCCCCTGTCTTTCCCGTTAGCTCTGCCTTGTACACCCTCCTCCGACTGGTCTCCAGTCGAGGCCTGGGGTGTCCGAACCCTTGCCCGCGGGAAGTCGGATCCCTGGTTTCTCTGGGTCGACACCTGAGAAGCCTACTCTGCTGGGGGTTACAGAGCAGAGTTGATTGTGCCTGCTAGAAATCTGCCATCGTCCACGCCTGGCAGGCTGTCCCCAATCCCTGCCTGTGTCTGCATAGCTCCTCAGGCTCCCTGCAATGACTTTTAAAGACACGGAGCACTGTTTCAGCCATGTCAAAGAGGATAACGAAAGGCATGGCAAAATCTCCCGTGCCCCCCACCCATCTTAAGAAACAGTACCGATCACCCCAGATGAAGCCTCTGGTGTACCTCTCCCCATCTTTGTTCCCTTGCTCCTTGCCTCTCCCATAAGAGAATCCTAAAACGTTTTCACCCTTCTCCGCTCTCTTCATCCCTGCGACCCTGTTACTTCCTCTTCCCCTGAGTCCTATAGATCTTCGGTGGTGGCATTAATTTCTGTTAACCCCCAGACTTCCACCAGGATGTGATACTGGTTTGGACTTAATTTCTTGACCTGAGGTGGGGGCCGGTTTCAGGGGTTCCCCATGGCCTTCCCCGCCACGCTGGCCAGCGCCCCAGCCTGGGAGTTGTTGCTCCAGTTGCTGAATGTGTCACTTACCAGCACTGACGTGGGGACAGGAGAGAGAACCACCGTGTAGGTCCTGGGAGCCAGTTGACTCACTGAGAACCTGTCTGTATCCCCAACTCCTTTTCTTACCAGGGCCCCGCTGTGACACCTTGGACCACCAGGATCTATGTCATCTCAGGCCCTATTTCCAGTAGTCCTAGAAATCCTGGCTATCCCCCTTTCCGCAGTGTACAGTCACCTGCAGGAGATGGCAGTCTTGTCTCTTTAGGGAAGGACCACGGCATAGTGACAGTAGATCCTCACCGCCTTGTTTCCAGGTCCTTCCTCCTCGGGACTCATCCGCCTCTTCAGTCAACGGGGCTGGTCTGACAGTTGTCCAGGACCAGGAACTGAGCAAGGGATCGTGGCTCGTTACTGGGATGGCCACCCTCCTGCTCCTCCATTCTTGCCTTTTCCTGGCTGCAGTGGCACCTGGGGGCCGTGTGTGTGAGCAATCTTTCTGGCTTCCTGCGGGTCAAGCACTGGTGACTGCCCCACCGCCTTTGCTGGTTGTTACTGCAGACGGAGTCTCCTGGCGTCCGTGGGGTAAGCGCCGTGCCCTGCCTTAGAGTGTGTCAGGGCCCCAACCTCTCGTGAATGCTGGTAATGAGCCCAGGCCTGGGACCGCGTTCCTTGCCCCGTCCCCACTGGCCTGCAGCGGAGGGCAACCACCGACCTCCTTAGTCCTGCTCCGGCCACTCTCACCAGAACACCCCCTGTGTCTTTGGCGACTGGCGTGTCCCTCAGGCCGGCTCGCTGGCCTGCCATTTTCCATCCGCTCCAGGGTGGCTGCATCTTTCAGCCTTTTTATTCCTCCCTCTGCCATCTGCCAGCCCCAGGCGGGCATTTCCACTTCTCTTCCTGTGGGCCATGACTTTCCCAAAGATTCTAAGGCTCAGCCGGGTGGTGGATTTCCTCCCTTTCCTGGAGTCCTTGCCGGGGTGTTAAGTCCTGTGACAGGAGCAGGTACCCCGTCGGTAAGACTTGCTTGTCCAGCCTGACACTCCAGCCCCCTCAAACCCAGCTCCAGGGCAGGTGCCCTGGCTCCCGGCTGGACAGGCTAGGTCTGCCCCGCAGCTTCCTTGGTGTGTCCTCTCTTCTCTCCCTTGGCGTGAGGCGCGCCCTGCCCGGGGAGGTTGTGGAGAGGAGACCGGGCAGCCCCTGAGGACGGCGCCCGTGGCTCTGTGGGGCGAGGGCCCTGTGGCATCTGGCAGTGCAGGGCCCGCGCTGGCTCTCGCTGGGGGAGGAAGGCTGCAGGTTCCTCCCAGCCGCCCCCGTCGCATCGTTCAGGGGCCTCGGTTTTCCCAAACAGGCCCCGGCCTTCACATAACAGCGCCTGTGCCGGCTGAAGATGTGACGTCCCTGGAGTCCTGCGTCTCTTGCTGTCAACTCCTGCCGAGACGCTGCTCCTCTCCGCGCCTGTGTCTGCTCCTCTTCTGCAGGAGGAAAGGGCCTCCTTGGAAGCCACCGGGAGGCCTGCTGGGTCTTACACTCAGCCCTTAGCCGTGTGCTCACGTCCCTCCCTCAGTTTCTCCTTATCCCCCTGCAGGGTGTCGGCACCACTCAGCAATCGCCAGCTGCTCCCGCCATGCCATCCGAGTAGACTTCCTTCCCTCCCTGCTGCGCAAAGGCCCGGATCATCTCATGCACGGACGAGGGTGAGGCCCCGCACTGCGGTGTTTCCCAGCCAACTAAGGGTGAAACCGCAAGCCATCGGGAGGTCACTCTGTGCTAGAGATTATCCATGCCCCACGTAACACTCAGGATGGGATCGTCTTTGTCGTTCTGGTGGTGCTGAGTGAGTCCCCAGATCACTCCTGGGACCACTTTTGTGAGTTTGCGTCCTCCCAAAGTGCCGAGACGTGAGTGGATGTGGAAGATCACTGTGGGGACATGCACCTGAGGGACGAAGGGGAAGGAGCAGGAGCGGGCGGGGAGAGTCCTGAGAGTGCGCGATGCAGCTCTCATGCCTGGAGGGGAGACGTGGGGGGAAGGAGGGTCCGCTAGGAATGTCAGATGCGGTTCAGGTCTGACACAGTTTCCTCCAGGCTGATGCCAAGTCCCCAGCCTCTGCTGCCAGTTCGAGGAGTCCACGTCCCACAGCCACATACTCCTGCCACGCTTGGTCACTGGCTGGCAGCTGCCCAGAGGAAGCGTCGTCTTGGTGCAGACTCAGCGGGGGACCCAGAGACGTGGCCAGTGCGGCTTGTCAATCAGCTGTGCTCCCTGCGGCAGGAGCTCTGAGGGGCTCCTTTCCTTGGCCAGCACAGGGAGGCGGGAGGCAAGGACGACTAAGCCTCCTGTGTTGAGTGACGGTGTGGAGGGGCGTTCACTAGCACAGGGACACAGGACGTTGAGCAAGTTTAGATGGGAAACTATGGGGCTGGTGTTTGCACTTGTCGAGTTGGAGGTGCTCACGAAGGATACGCAGGATTCTCTTAGAAATGTGCTTCTGTGGCTCCAGGGAGGGGTCAGAGCTAGAGTTACGGGTTTCGGCGTCATTCATTCCCGCAGCCAGGGTTTATGGAAGCACGTCGTCACACAGTGCCATCACCTTACAGGTGCCATCCTATTGCCTTCACCTTTCTCAGAGGTAACCTCTATCCTCAACTTGTCCTCATCGTTTCTTTTCTTTTCTCTCTCTCTCTTTTTTCTTTTCCTTCACTCTGTCACCCAGGCCGGAGTGCAGTGGCGTCGTCATAGCTCACTGCAACCTCCAATTCGTGTTTCAGTGTTTACACCTCGGAGTGGGCTTGGCGGCTCACAGGGGAGGCAGATTTCCGAGCTTGCTAGACCGTGCCAGATTTCTTACAAAGTGACGGTGCTAAGTTACACTCCTATCAAGGATGTTTAATTGTTCCTCTACACCCTCCTCATCATTTGATGTTGTCAAGCTACTAAGTTTTTGTCTATCTGATGAACATGAAATGGTATCTCACTGTGGTTTTAATGTGCAATTTCCTTGACTAGTAATGAGACGGAACATCTTTTCACATGTATTGGCCTCTAAGGTTTTTTTTCTGCGAGGTGTCTATTTACTATCTTTCGCTCATGTCCCCCCTTGGGTTAGTTGCCTGCTCCTTTGTGGGAGTTCTCCTTGTCGTCTATATTTTAGTTCTTTGATGCCTTGTGATACATAGTTATCTTCTTCTAGTTTGTAGCTTGCCTGTGCTCCCTTTATTGTACCTTTTGCCGAGAAGATATGCTTTTAAAACCTTTTGCATAGCATTTTTTCATGAAAAGCTCCAAACACACAGAAAAGTTGTAAGCATTTTGTGTACCCATCATCTAGGTTCCACTGTTAACATTTTATTACACTTGTTTATCACATGTCCATGCACCCATCCTTCGTTCATCAATTCATCTCGGTTTTCATGCATGTCAAGCTAAATGTAGGACATCCTAGTGCTTAATTTTAATGTACTAGAATTGTTAAATTTTTAAAAAATATAGTCGGGTTTTTTTCTGTCTTGTTTATGGAATCCTTCCCAACACAAGGTCATGAAGATAATCTTTTATCGTCTATTCTTCACATTTAGGTTTTAGAGCGACGTGGAATTAATTGTTGTTTATGGTTTGAGGCCTGAGTCCGTTTCCTTTTCTTCTCCGACCCGTACCCAGTTGTCCCTGCACTCTGTAATGAAAAGGCCGTCCTCTTCCCAACGCTCTGTGATGCCTGCTCTGTCATAACTTGGCTATCTATGTGAGAGTATTAGTCTAGTCGTCTGTTTTTGAGCCAGTGCTATACTTTTTTCATTTCGGTAGCTTTATAATAAATTTTATCACACTTGCCTCCAAAAAAGTGTCGCAAAAAACACTTATCATCTTTTAGAGCAAGTCCTCTCACCTTGTTGTTCTTCATGAGAGAATCTTGGTCATTCTCGGCTCTTTGTACTTCTATATACATTTTAGAATCAGTTTGTCGTGTTCCACAAATATCCTGTTGGTGTTTTGATCAGGATTGCATTGAATCCATACATCAATTTGGTGAGTTCTGACATCTTTATAAAATTGACTCTTCCAATCTGAGAACATGGAATATCCCTCCTTTTAGTTATGTCTTTCAATGAAGTTTTGCTATTTTCCACCTGGAGGTCATGTACATCTTTCATCAGATTTATTCTTATGTACTTTAAGTACTTTAGATATGATCATCAACTAGACTTTAAAAAATCATCTTCTCTGTGTTCATGCTATTTAGAAATATTCTTAGTTTCTGTATATTGACTCTCTCCAGCAACTTGGCTAAATACTTTCACTGACTCCCATGAATTATCTGTTGATTCATTTGACTTTTCTATGGACACAATCAAGTCACCCACAAATAAGGAGAGATTATATTCCCTTATTTTCAAACTCTTTGCTTTCCATCTATTTTTCTTGCCATACTGTGCTGCCTAGGTGTTCTAGTACAATGATGAATAGAAGTAGTAAGAGCAGACATTCTGGTTTATGCCCGATCTTAAACCTTCTCAACATTTCTCCAGTAAATACGACGTTTCCTGTAAGTTCTTTGTAGATACCTTTACCATCTTAAGGAAATTCCTATTACTGTTTTCTTAACATTAAATAAAGTCATGAACGTTTCCTTATTATACTCTTAGTGCCTTTAGGATCTGCCATGATCTTCCCCTTTTCATTCTGATGTTGGTATTTCATTTCTTTTCTCTGTTTTTTATCCATCTGCCTGGAGATTTAGCAAATTTATTGATCTTTTCTTTTCACATAACCATCCAAAATTAGTGATTTTGTTCTGTTGTTTTATTGTTTACTCACTGGTTTCTGGTTGTATCTTTAATTTTTACTTCCTTCTGCTTACTCTGGATTCACTTGCTCTCCCTTTGCTAGTTTCTTAAGGCAGAAAGTTAGCTCATTGATTTGAGACTTTTCTTCTTTTTTAATATAAGCACTTAATTTTATAAATTTCCCTCTAAGTCCTGCTTTAGCTGCACCACACAAATTTTGATACATTGTGTTTTCATTTTCATTCATAAAAATAATTTCTAATTTTTCTTGTTGTATCTGCTTTTTACCCATTATTTATTAAGAAGTTGGGTGTTTCATTGTCCTAAGTGAAGTACCTCAAGAAGGGAAAAACAAACACCACATGTACTCTCTAATAAATTGGAAGTAACCAACAGGCACACATGTGCACAGAGGAAAGTAAAAGTCATTGGAAATCAAGCAGGGGTGAGGTGGGGCAAAAACCTACCTAACGGGTACAATGAACACTATTTGGGTGATGGGCACGCTTATCGCCCTGACTCAAGCGTTACGAAAGCTATCCATGTAACAAATACCTTTGTACCCAATTAATATTTTGAAATCAAAAAAACAAATATAGATATTAAAAAAGAAGTGTACTTTTTAATTTACAAATATTTTGGCATGTCCCAGATATTATTCTGTTATTGATTTGTAGTGTAATTCTATTTTAATCAAAGAATATACATGGCATGATTATAATTATTTTAAATTTTTGGAGATTTGTTTTGTGGCCCAGACATGATCTATGTTGGTAAATGTCCTGTCTGTACTTGAAAAGAATGTTTATTCTGCTGTTGTTCATCTGAGAGTTGTATAATTGTCAAATAGGTAAAGTTGGTTGATAGTGTTGTTCAGATCTTCTATATCTTTACTGTTTTTCTGTGTACTTATCTTATTGCTCATTGATAGAAGAATGTCCAAGTCTCCAAGTATACTTGTGAAATTGAATAATTACTCCTTTCAGTTGGATCACTTTGGCTTCAAGCGTTTTGAAGCTTTGTTGTTAGGTAAATATTAATCTAGAATTTTAAAATGTTCTTGGTGGATTTTCCCCCTTTCATCTTTTGTAACATCCTTTATCATCCCAGGCAATATTCCTGGAGTCTGCTTTCCCAGTTGTCACCGTAGCCACTTTGGTTTCTTTGGGTTAGTGTTTGCATGGTGTATCTTTTTATATCTTTTAGCATGTACCCTATCTATGATATTATATTTAAGGTAGATTTCCTATAGACAGACGAGAGTCTGGTTTCTTTTTTTATGTTATCTGATGTTCTGGCTTTTCATTGATGTGTTTAGACAATTTGCATTGAATGTAGTTATTGAAGTAGATTTACAACTACCATTTTGCTATTTGTCTTCTTTCTTATCACCTCTTTGTCTCAGTGAATGTAATTCACCCTATTAACAAACTAATGAAGAACTACTAAAGGATCACGTCAATAGATGTAGAAAAATCTTTTGAGAAAATTTATCAACCATTTATGATTAAAAATTAATAACCTGTTTCACACCTGAATTCTAGCAGACCTACAAGGCAGAACTGGTGCCTATCCTGCAAAAATTATTCCATAATATGGAGAAGGAAGATATCCTCTGTAGTACATTTTTTGAAGGTAACATTACCTTGATACCAAAACCAGGAAAGGAGTGAACAAAAAAAGGTAGGCTACACCCCAGTATCTGTTATGAATATATTAGGTTCGTGCAAAAGTCATTGCTGTTATAGCATTGTTGAAATTTTCCATTTTATATTGGAATACATCCTTAAATAAATGTGATTATCTTATGCATCATTTTAATACACATTCTCACTTTATGTTTTTTACTAATGACTTATTACTTGCTGTTTATTTTATATATTTTAGACTATGGAAATGATGTTAAATAAAAGCAAAGTCAAGCGATTTTCTTATTCTAGTTCAAAATGGGTTGTATAGCAGCGGAGACAACTCGCAATATCAACAACGTATTTGTCCCATGAACTGCTAATGAATGTACAGTCAGTGGTGGTTCAACAAGTTTTGTAAAGGAGATGAGACCCTTGAAGATGAGGAAAGCAGTGGCTGGCCATCGCACGTTCACACCAATTAATTGAGAGCAATCATTCAAGCCGATCCTCTTATGACTACATGAGAAGTTGCCGAAGAACTCAGTGTTGCCCACTCTATGGTCATTTGGGATTTGAAGCAAATTGGAAAGGTGAAAAAGCTCAATAAGTGGTGCCTCATGAGCTGGCTGAAAATAAATAAAATCGTCATTTTGAAGTGTCCTCTTATTGTATGCAACAAGAATGAACCATATCTCAATTGGATTGTGATGTGAAAGGAAAAGTGGATTTCATATGACAATTGGTGACAGCCAGCTCAGTGGTGGGACCAAGAAGAAGCTCCAAAGCTCTTCCCAAAGCCAAACTTGCACCAACAAAAGGTCATGGTCATTGTTCTGTTGCTGGTCTGATCTACTACATCTTTCTGAATCCTGGTGAAACCATTTCATCTGAGAAGTATGCTCAGCAAATTGATGAGATGCACTGAAAACTGCAATGCCTGTAGCTGGCATGGGTCAACAGAAAGGGCCCAATTCTTCTCCATGACAATGCCTGACTGCACGTTGCACAACCAAAGTTTCAAAAGTTGAATGAATTGGGCTATGAAGTTTTGCCTCATCCACCATATTCACCTGACCTCAAGCATCTCGACAACTTTTTGCAGAGAAAATGCTTCCACAACCAGCAGGATGCAGAAAATGCTCTCCAAGAGTTCATTGAATTCCAAAGCATGGATTTTTACACTACAGGAATAAACAAACTTATTTCTCATTGGCAAAAATGTGTTGATTGTAATGATTCCTATGTTGATTAATAAAGATGTGTTTGAGCCTAGTTATAATGATTTAAAATTCACAGTCTGAAATCAGTTACTTTTGCACCAACCTAATAGATGCAAAAATTCTCAACAAAATCTTAGCAAATTGAATTCAGTTGCTCATAAAAAACACAAGTTCAGCAAAGTTTCAGGTTACAAAATCAATTTTCACAAATTAGTAGCATTCCTATATGCCAAAACAGTCAAACAGAACCAAATCAAAGACTCAATAACTTTCACAATTGCAACAAAGAAAATAAAATACCTAGGAATATATTTAACTAAGGAGATGAAAGACCTCTATAGGGAGAACTATGAAACACTGAGGAAGGAAATAGCAGAGGACAGAAACAGATGGAAAACCATACCATGTTCAGGGATCAGTAGAATCAACATCATTACAGTGTCTATACCATCCAAAGTGATCTACATATTCCATGCAATTCCTATTAAAATACCAGGATCATTTTTCACAGATCTAGAAAAAACAATTCTACACTTCGTATGGAACCAGAGAAGACCCCATATAGCTAAAATAACCTTAAGCAAAAAGAACAAATCAGGAGGCATCAATTTACCAGACTTTAAGGTATACTACAAGGCTATAGTAACCAAAACAGCATGGTACTGTCGCAAGAACAGAGATGTAGATGAATGGAACAAAACTGAGAACGCAGATATAAAACCATCCTCATATAACCATCTGATTTTTGACAAAGCAGAGAAAAACATACACTGGGGAAAAGAATCCCTATTCAATAAATGGTGCTGGGAAAATTGGATAGCCACACATAGAAGACTGAAGCAGGATCCACACCTCTCACCTGTCACAAAAATCAACTCACGATGGATAACAGACTTAAACCTAAGGTATGAAACCATAAGAATTCTAGAAGAAAGTGTTGGAAAAACTCTTATAGACATAGGCCTAGGCAAAGAATTTATGAAGAAGATCCCAAAAACAATCACAGCATCAACAAAAATAAATAAATGGGACCTGATCAAATTAAAACCCCTGCACAGCCAAAGAAACTATCACTAGAGCAAATAGACAACCTACAGAATGGGACAAAATATTCATATGCTATACATCTGATAAAGGGCTGGTAACTAGAATATATACAGAACTCAGGAAAACCAGAAAGAAAAAATAAAACAACTCCATTAAATAGTGGGCAAAGGACATGAACAGAAACTTTTCAAAAGAAGATAGACTAATTGCTGAGAAACATATTTAAAAATGTTCAACATCCGTAACCATCAGGGAAATGCAAATCAAAACCACAATGAGATATCACTTAACTTCAGTGAGAACAACTTTTATCAAAAAGTCCCCAAACAACAAATGTTGACGTAGATGTGGAGAGATAGGAACACTCATACACTGTTGGTGGGACTGCAAACTAGTACAACCTTTATGGAAAGTACTATGGAGATACCTCAAATAACTGAAACTACCATTTGATCCATCAATCCCACTACTGGGTATCTACCCAAAGATAAAAAAGACATTCTATAAAAAAGACATCTGCACCCGAATGTTTATAGCAGCACAATTCACAATTGCAAAGATGTGGAAACAACCCAAGTGCCCATCAATACATGAGTGGATTAATAAAATGCAATATATGTATACCAAAACAAAAATGGTGAACTACCTATTGTATTATCCTGGACAGAACTGAAGCCCATTCTTCTAAGTAAAGTATCACAGGAATGGGAAAACAAACACCACATGTGCTTGCCATTAAATTGGTACTAATTAATCAACACTAATGTGCGCATATGGGAGGTGACATTCATAGGGTGTTGGGCAGGTAATGGGGAAGAGTGGATGGATAAATCCACAACTTATGATGTGGTACATGATGTCTGGGATATGTGCACGCTTGTGGGTCAGTGCAAAGGCAATTTATGTAACCAAAGGGTTTGTACCCCTATGATACTCTGAAATAAAAAAAAATGGGTTAGGTAGAAATAACTTTAAAAAATTTCACAATGCAACTCCCTCATGACTCATATATATTAATTTATTTTTATTATGAGAATAAATTTAATAAATTGATTATGTATTGCTTAATTGTTAAAGTTTGAAAATAAATAAATAAAATCCTATTCAGGTGTAGTGGTTCATGCCTGTAATCCTAGCACTCTGGGTGGCTGAGGTGGGAGGATCACTTGAGCTCAGGAGTTTGAGGGCTACCTGGAGCAAGAGCTAGACCCCCGTCTCTACTAAAACTAGAAAAAATAAGCTGGGGGTGGTGGTACGTGCCTGTAGTCCCAGTTACTCAGGAGGCTGAGGCAGGAGGATCGCTTGAGCCCAGGAGTTTGAGGTTGCTGTGAGCTAGGCTGATGCCACGGCACTAGCCCGGGTGGAAGAGTGAGACTTTGTCTCTAAATAAATAAATGAATAAATAAATAAATACCTCTGAGAAAACTAGGAATTAAAGAGTGTGGGGCGCGGCGGCAACGCCATTCTAAGATGGCGCCCGTATCCGGTGGTCATTTTGCTATAAACAACTCTCGAGCATGCGCAGTGTTGGTCAGGTCACAGGAGGTGCCGGTTGTGTAATTATGTAAATGAAGGATG
>CAUYPO010057903.1:0-52884 GCA_963574435.1 Cheirogaleus major
TATTTGATAAATGCAGTACATGTAAAAATCTAAGCAGGTTTGACAGTATTTCTCAGAAAACATGTGAATGTATTAATAATAATATTTAATGATGATGCCTTCATAATTGAAGAAAATAAGATTGAGAAGGCTAAAATGAAATGCCAACTTTCCACAGAGAGCAAGAGGTTGAAGTGGGTTTTCAATAAGTCTATCACCAATGCTGATGTTTTGTTTATTCAAGCCACACTGCCTCACACAGAGTAATACGCTTTGTCAAAGAAAACTCCTAAAACTAGATAGCCCTGGTTATTTGAAATCCTGCATTCATCTGAGACATGAAAACACTAATGTTTTGATTTACTAGATGAATGAACATATTTGAAATAATGTTCATTAATCACAATAGTTCTTTTCTAAAAATCATACTAAGGGTAAAGTTTTTAAAAGTTGACTTTTTTGAAAAGTGGTTAAACAGTTCAATCACTTACCAGCACTACCACATAGTATTTGGATAGTATTTACATAGCCCCACATATTTTTTCTCATTTATTTTCATAACTCTTTAAATATAGTGTTCATTTTAAAATAATGAATGAATTAATTTTCAAAGTGATTAAGTGATTTTCCAAATACCTTGAATCTAATAAATATCTGACCTATGTCTCTTGATCAAGAGCTTTATTTCAGCCCATTGGATTATCAGTTAGTAACCTGATAGTCTGAGAATCCCTGAAAGTGTATGTATAACTCTGTGAATATACTGTTCAGGAAGAGGCTTCATAGCTTTCTCAAAAATCTCAGTAGACTTGATAATTCAAAATTCTTACAAACCAAAAATGATTCTCTTGTAAAAATAGTATAATAGGTTTACATAGTTTCAACTGTTTGTTTATTTTGGTTACATTCACAATAATGAACGCTATGTGACTGTAATATTCTTTCAATAGTCCAAATGAACAATGTATTTTAAATACAATCTACTGACATCTAAAGAATAAATTGAGCACCACGTAACTATGGATAATCAATGCCTGAGATTACTCAAGTGAAGGACAACCCACACACTTTTTATAAGTTAGTTTATTCTTAGGGTCCTCTAGCAAAGCCATTTTAGGCATGGTGGATACAGCCAAAGGACACTGCATTGGGAGAAAGGGTAATCTACAGAAGTCATGATGGTGTTCTTCTTCAGCAGTTCTTGTGGTTGGATTGGGAGACACTGTGCTCGAACTAAATGAAGCATGGACAGTATCCTCGTCACTGAGCTCTGTTTTTGTTTCCAGCCCATTTCCTCTTTATAAGTATCAGGTGGAAGTTCTCTCCAAAGCTCCTGCTGTATGCTAGCTCCTGAGTAAACTAGAGCAACTGTCCTTAAAAATATTAATGCCCCAGACAAATTAAATCAGAATCCACCCTGCACCCCTGCCACCAAGAAAAGTCCTACATCAGAATTTGTAAAACTCTTCCCCAGCTTATTTTAAATGGGCAGTCAAGGTTAAGAACCACTGGTATAGAACTTCCTTTGTTCAGTAAAGCTGTCCAAGGCAGGTCAAATCTCCTGAGAGGTCATTAACACTTTCAGAGAACTGACTGAGTATTATTCCCAAATAGGAATTTAAAAAGTCTTTGTTTCTTCATCACAGTTTCTGGTACCAGCAGCCAGCTAACACAGTTAACAGTGGCTTCAGGCCTCTCAGGGGATCTATAAATCTCTTACTAGCTCACCAGATTGCCTTGATCAGAGGTTGCCAGGCCTGTGTGGACTGTGATTAGGAATTTAAGAAATATATGTAATTTTTAGCCCTTTGTGAATGAGAACCTCAATTTGACTTTAGAATATTTAATTTCTATAAAGGTTTTAGGAACAGTTTTCTGAACAAAAAGGGAGACTCCCTATATTTTATGTTGGGCCACTTGTTTCAAAAGTCGAATATTGTATAGAACATACTGATCTATTACAAACTTGTCCTATCTTATCTGTTTTTTGTCAGAGTGACATAAGCCTCTCTTCCTACAAGGTAAAATAGCTATGCTAATTTGTTAGCCCTTTTGTTGCCTGGTTATCAAAAGACATGAATGACACTTAGGATTTGAGAGAATGCAAATTATTTCTTAATCTTTATATATTCCCTGAATTGTTAATTAGCCTTAAGAAATGGAAAGGGAGGAGAATCATTATTCCCAAAAAATCAGCATAGCTGACAAATGCTTTTTCAACTACAATATTGTTTATTTGTGTTTTTTTTTCATTTACAGTGAATATCATTCATGTTGTCCACTACAGAAAAAATTATCCCTAAGGCATTTCCCTCTAACCATTCTAGTTTTAGCCATATCACTCACTGTAACACATGAGATTAATGCAGCTTTTCAACCATCTTTAAGCAAGAATATTCAGATGATTTAGCAGCTGCCCAGCTTCTTAAGAACTCACTAATCCTTTAATCTCTAGACACTTTTTTTTCATAAAAGATTCACAAGCAAAACAAATGCAATATGGATCAAAAAATTTAATCAGAATGCTTAAAATGCAATTACATTCATCAGGGTGTTCTGTTAGGCTGGGTATTAAATCTGGGCTTTATTCAATATCCTCCTTTTATTATAAAGCAATATTTTTCCACTCTGTAAACCATCTGATCCCTAGGCTAATGTCCTCTCTGCCTAAATATTAAAAAGGGAGAGCACTATGAAAAACGAGCTAGAGAAATATTCGACTTACTTCAGTGGAGAAAGTTCAAATCAGATTCTTCCTGAAATCTTGTCTTATAAATGACCGGATAATTTGACCACCTGGATTTCTAAAGTTACACTTTCAAAGAGTAGCTATAGGATCATTATCCTACTTTAAATGTCAAATATATATCCTCCTACACACCTCCTCAATCAAGCTACAAATGTCAACAATTTGAACTTGAAAATAATAGTCTATTGTTCCTAATTCAGCTTTGCAAAGTTTAAAGGCAATGCTCATTTCTTCATGCAAGCAGAGTAGCCTCACAAGTTAAAAAAAAAAAAATCCATCTTGGTTATATTTCTCCAATTCTCTATTTCACATCTAATAGCATTCAACTGTAACAATAGCTTTGAAATAAAGAGCTGTCCAGCACAGCATGATTTGAAACAGTTGGGTGCTTCTTTTAAGTCTATACCCTAGCTATAAAACAGTGGTTGAGGTTTTGTAAGACATATGGAAGTTAAGTGAAGCAGTGGAAGGAGTTCAGGGATTTCTACTGAAAATTCCATCTTTGGAGTAAGAGAAACTTACTCAAAGATGTAAATGCATTAAGACCTTAAGCTTTACTTAATATTTAATGGATAGTTTGTAAAACTCATAAATGGCCCAATTATGCATTAAGCCAGTTTGCCCTATTTTTTTCTCCCAAAATGAGTTTCTGCAAATGAAAAAAAGAAATTAACTTTTTCAATTCCAATTTTTTCATATTAGATGAAAACAGAACAATTGATCAATGCATTATCTTAGTCCTATACAAAATTTTCTCACCTGGGCCCCTTTTGTACAAATTTGATAAACTATACATATATAGTTATGAAAATTACTTATGTTACAGAAAAGAAAACCAAGAACTAAACAAGTTATATACCTTGATCAAGGCTACCTGACAGATATGAGAAGCAGAGCTGAGCTTCAAACCCAGACTGTCTGATATAAGACCCCATGTTCTTATTCTCCAGACTAATTCTGCCTTCCATATTCAGCCTGTACCCTGAATTTAATTCCCTGTTTAGACTTGTTTGTCACAAGGTATTTTGAAGCATAGAGATTGAAATATTTTAATATTATTTCCCTGATATGGGCTTAAAAAGTAGAACATCTAGAAACACTGAACCTGGCTAAAGTTGATCCATTTCTGGGTATAGAGGTTGCACCTCCTTGTGTCACGTGTAGGATAGGCCATGGCCAGACAGTGTATAGCTTGGATGACAAAGGATGAAATGCAACAAAAAAGTTTGCCAGTGACATGGTATAATAAGACTTCTCTACTATATGGAGGTTGAGATTGAACTTTGAATCATGTCCTGGCTTCTAATCTAGCCTAATCGACTAAAATGCCATAAGTCCAGTACTTTCTGGGCTTATGGGGTTTCTCAAGTCTCTGCAGGTTGTCTTGACTACCTGACTTATGGACTGCCTCTTTAGGAACTGAGAAGCAATTAGGGAGCAATATCTATTAATTTGTACCCTTGTATATCATTACACTGTTTGTAGGTTGGTTCAGAAGTAAACTGAAGGGAGAGCCATCTTGAAACCAGTCAAAGTTGTCAGTTTTGCAATACTATGAACATGCATAGCTCTTTATGGTCAATCCTGGAACACAAAACAACACAGGGAAGATCCCAGTGGACTAGGGATTAGGTACCTGACACTTACCCAACAAAGCACAGAATGTGCTCTGAACTCTTTCTAGAGGTTCCAAATACTAGGAGCAGTGGAGAGTGATGCATGTTTATCAAGGTAAAACAGTTTATCGGCTGGTATTCTACTAGCAGATGTTCAGCTGAGCTTGACACATGTCGTACATTAGTTTTATAGTACGTAAATTTACCTCCAAAGAAGTGATTGGTATGTCATTGAGCAAACTACATACAAAATGGTTTTTCTCGTTAAATAATGGTTAAAATTTTCTGCATAACCTAATGATTCTCACATACATCTAATTTGAAACTCCTGCTAATTCTTAGACTATGGAAAACTGTGATTTGTGTGTATGTAACCAATAAGTACAGTTTTTTTCCCCTCTGTGCAGGAATATGGAAGATGCTTTTTCCTTATAAATATTAACATGAAAAAAAATCTATGACCAGATAGGTCCGCTCTATAAATAGAATGCACATATTATTTATAACCTAATATGGGATAAATATGATAGTGAAAGTATATATTAATAACTAATACTAGGAAAACAGATGGGAGTATTGTAAGAAAACTAGGACATATAGTCACCATGTTTATAAAGGACTACAGAAGAATTTACACTATCATTGCATATGATTCAAAGTTTGAAATACAATTTCTGCTTCTTCATTACAATGAATTAAAGCAATTTCAATGCAACAATGTAAGTGTTGAATTATTATAGTAATAAAACAGAATGATTGTTTTTCTGTCCAATGTTTAATTATCAAAATTGATGTCTATCTTAAGCAAGATTCCTTTAACATAGGCATATGGTACCAGTACCTAGATCTTCTAAATACTTCTTTATAGACATATTTAAAGTTACTCCTCACTATTGTTTGAGAATGTGGAAGAACCCAATCATGATTTTTGTGTTCTTTTTTTAAAAAACAAGATTTTATTTTAATTTTTACTCTCAATATGCAAAGTTACTGATAATTTATAGAGATAAAAGGTTATTTAGCCACTACCAAATGGCATTTTTATTAAGGTCATCTTTCTACATTGGCATTCCAAAGAATATAACCAAAAATATAATATTTTATGGCATCGCAAAATATAAATATGAAGAAGGTGAAGAATAGCACATTTTATGACCAAATAGTATGTATTAGTCTTAATAATGACTGCTGGGGAAAGTCATAAAATATTCTAAAAGGATTTTTTCATGGATTTCAGCTTATTTATTAATTTCTTGCTAGGTTGTTTAATAATATATTCAGAGTTGACCAAATTGTCTCCAATGCCCTGCCTGCAACTGTGACATTTATGCTACGAGCATTTCTATCTTCCATCCCAACTTCTAAGCTTCCATCACAGATTGGACAGAATGATATATTTGTTCACTGAAAGTTACCAGTTTTTAATTACCTTTCCTTTCCATTTAAGCTACAGTGGTAAGTATAATTTTGTTATATTAGCAATAATCCCTTGAATATTTGCAAAACACCTTTTCTAACTCTGTGCTGAAATTTTGTTACATGTTGAGGTTGGGTTTTGAGTTCTTCCACTTTAAGTTATTGTTCATTTATTCTCTAATAAGCAATCAAAAATTTATTCACTTGATGTTTATATTTATTTATTCAACACAGGTAATAAATTTCACCAAGGTTTATAGAGAACACTCATGAATAGGGTTTATTCTTACTCTCAAGAAATACAGTCAAGCAGAGGACAAGGGTAATTAGAGATAACCTCAGATATTAAGTAGTATTTGAAAGAACAGGTACAGCTTTCTACAGGCATTCAGAAGCCAGAAAGGATTTCTGGTTGGGATAATCAGAGCAGACTAATCAATGAGTTGACAATTGGCAGAGATGATGGAAAGGTTCATCTTAGTTGGTGGAGCTGTCATGGATGAAAAATAAAAAGAACAAGGTGTTTGGAGAGCAGCATTAACTCTCATGGCTGGAGAATATTTTATATGTAGGTTTAGAGTGGCAGATGAGGCTGTGAGGGGCCAGGTCATGGCTCAGTAATCAAGAGTTCAAGATTATCTACAGACAGGTAAGAGAACACTTTGTAAAATTATTTTTCTATTCCTTAGAACTGCAGGATATCTAAAACTAAGTAATGATAGCAATTATCTTAAGACACTAAAGAGTTTAGATTTTGATATGTACGCAATTATATGCATCAGGTTTAAGGCAGGACATTTTGGACCTTGCCATCTGACTCAAAGGTTGCTTTGACCCTGCTCTGCCTGATAGCCAATACAATTAAAGATCTGCAGCTGATCTTAAATTGTTTCAGAGACTCATATTCAAAATGAATTATTGCTTTTAGAACTAATCGGCTTGCAAAAAACCTAATAACAGATAAAGTGGCATACAACAAATTCTGTTTTGAAGAAAAATTGACAGAAGATGTACAAAATTCGATTGAAGAAAATGGGACTCAGTAAAAAAATAAAAGCTATGAAAGAAAATTCACAAATGAGAGAACTCATTAGGTAATATGAACTAATGATTCAAACCATTGTTTTAAGGTCTGCAAGAAAAATAATTCCTCTAATGAAAATAAATTTTGTAGTAAAAAGTCAAAATGGAAAATTTATGTTTCATAAATAGGTCAAGAAATTAAATTGCTTTAATGCAGTTCAGTCCAGAAAATAAGTTTTAAATCATCACAAGGTCAAAATAATAGAAGCGAAATATCTACTGGGTCAAATTGATGCAGTCCAATTACCTTGAATAAATTATAGTTTTCTTCTTTACTAACTAAAAGCTCTTGATTCTTTTTCATGTTTATATTACAGAGATTTAGAACAAGCTCTAAAATATGGTAAGTAAAAAATACATGTGAGTTGAATAACATGGTTTCTATAAAACTGAACCTTGTGTATGTATCATAAAATGACCACATTTACCAGATCACATAGTATATATCTTGGGATAAAGGGGCATAAAATGGCCCTTACCTTCAAAATGTTTTTGATCTTATTGCTATGAGAGGAAAGTGAAAATGCAAACAAGAGTTACATGTATTGAATGTTTAGAATATAGCAATTTCAAGACCAATTTATTGAGAATAGTTTCTCAAGAATTGTTTTTTTATCAAAAGAAGAAAGGACATGAGGAGAGGCTATTTTACATTTTATTAAGCACTCTGAATAATATCTACCTTGGTAAGTGCTTTCATTAAGCCTAGCAAAATCTGTGTTGACATTTTATGCTATTAGGACATTTTGTGAAATTGCCACACAAAACAATTAAAAATATTAATAAGCTTCAACAAGCATTACGTTACTGTTGTCATTATATGTAACTACCATTCAGTTTCCACTATTTCCAATCTAGTCTAGGGCCTCATCATTCCATGTCAGTCTCTTTTGGATCTTAAATGCTTCCAATATTTTCAAATTTTAATTCATCTATTACTAGCACTAATCACCAGTTTGTGCTTCCCTTCTACTGTCATCCCTTTCTCTGCTTGGGGAAACACAGGTCTTGTTTCTGAAGGTGGTATAAAGAATGATATTAAGCAGATCAGTCGCCGAGACTCCACAGAGCTTCCTAATGCTTATATGGTTTCAGGCTGGAAATGGAGACCAGACTTTTGCATAATTATTCAATAGAGACTAAATCATCCACATATCTTGCTCTTTTTTCTTTGATTTACCTGTGGTCCATCAGTAAGTTGATAGGTTCACAGTGAGCAGTTTATGTTACCTTCCTCTTAACTGGGAGTCTATTCTCTATTCATTTTAGGTCAAGACCTTTTATTCCAAGCTGATAACTTCAGTCACATGGTTCTCGAAAACCTTTTAGGTCTACTTGTATGATTTACATTAAAAATTACAACTCCCATGGCTGTTCATAATCTGCTGGTGACCTCTGACAGACTCAGACCATTACTCTATTAGGCACACTCATTAGTTTTTGATGACTCAGGTCTGGAGGTCATTAGCCTCTTTCTTATCAAAAAGAACTACAGAGGCTCATGCCTGTAATCCTAGCACTCTGGGAGGCCAAGGCGGGCGGATCATTTGAGCTCAGGAGTTGGAGACCAGCCTGAGCAAGAGTGAGACCAGTCGCTACTAAAAATAGAAAGAAATTAATTGGCCAACTAAAAATATATATAGAAAAAATTAGCCCAGCGTGGTGGCGCATGCCTGTAGTCCCAGCTACTCGGAAGGCAGAGGCAGGAAGATCGCTTGAGCCCAGGATTTTGAGGTTGCAGTGAGCTAGGCTGACGCCACGGCACTCTAGCTGGGACAACAAGAGTGAGACTGTGTCTCCAAAAAAAAAAAAAAGAACTACAGATTTCCCAGTTACATGGGGTTAGCAGTCTGAGCAAGTGCCTTTACCTAAAATTAGTTATTGACATATAAGCAGAAACAAGTATTCCCAAATTATTCCATTTACCTCATCCCTAAGCATATACTACAAAACACCCCTATGACTATCAGAATATGTTTTTCTATTTAGCATGTTATATTGTTTTTGCTGAATGATAGACAATAATTCCATTAGTTATATTTCACTACAATTTGTTAACAAATATAAAGGAGGACAATGGCTCAATGAAAAATAATCCATTAGTTACAATGATTTAAAAAGGAGTCATTACTAGATTACACCATGAGTTTGGTTATCTGTGTTTGGAATTGGTGGTTTTAATTCTTTAACTGTCAGATATTTTCTTATTCTTAACAATTTCAACATGGTGAACTACTTGAACTGTTTGAACCTTTATCCCTAGGGAAAACAATAGCTCTTAACCACCAAAAGAACAATGTTATGGTGTTTGAACTTTCTTAAATTGTTTTTCTTTTCTTTCTTTTTTTTTCAGAATATTACAGGGGTACAAATGTTTTGGTTACATGAATTACTTTTGTATAGTTTGAGTCTAAGTTATAAGTGTATCTATCACCTAGATAGTGTGCACTGTACCCATTAGGTGTGAATTTCTCTATCCCCTCCTCCGCCCTCCCACCTGCTTGATTTCCTTTGAGTTTTACTACTATATGTACACATGAGTGTTCATCATTGAGTTCCAGTTTAACAGTGAGTACATGTGGTGTTTGTTTTTCCATTCTTGTGATACTTCACTTTGGAGGATGGTCTCCAATTCCATCCAGGTTGTTAAAAAAGGTATTAGTTCCCCATTTTTTTTTATTATGGCTGAGTAAAACTCCATGGTATACACATACCACATTATATTAATCTACTCATGTATTGATGGGCACTAGGGTTGTCTCCACATCTTTACGATTGTGAATTGTGCTGCTATAAACATTTCAGTGCAAGTGTCTTTTTCATAAAATGTCTTTTTTTCCTTTGGATAAATACCCAGTAGTTGGATCAAATGGTAGGTCTACTTTTAGTTCTTTGAGGTATCTCCAGACTACTTTCCATAGAGGTTTAACTAGTTTGCAGTCCCACCAGCAGTGCATAAGTGTACCTTTCTCTCTACAACCATGCCAGCATTTGTTGTTTTGGGACTTTTTGCCTGGTGCTGGCACAAGAACAGAGGCATAGAATAATGAATCAGAACACAGAACTCAGATATAAAACCATCCTCATATAGCCATCTGATCTTTGACAAAGTAGACAAAAACACACAATGGGGAAGAGAATCTCTATTCAATAAATGGTGCTGGGAAAATTGGATAGCCACAGGTAGAAGACTGAAACAGGATCCACACTTTTTATCACTCACAAAAATGCTCAACATGTCTAATCATCAGAGAAGTGCAAATCAAAACCACAATGAGATATCACTTATCTCCAGGGAGAATGACCTTTGTCAAAAAATCCCAAAACAACAAATGGTGGCATGGATATGGAGAGATAGGAATACTTGTACACTGCTGGTGGGACTGCAAACTAGTACAACCTCTATGGAAAGTAGTGTGGAGATACCTCAAAGAGCTAAAAGCAGAACTAGCATTTGATCCAGCAATCCCACTACTGGCTATCTACACAGAGGAAAAAAAGACATTCTATAAAAAAGATATCTGTACTAGAATGTTTATAGCAGTACGATTTACAGTTGCAAAGATGTGGAAACAACCCAAGTGCCCATCAATACATGAGTGGATTAATAAAATGTGGTATATGTATACCATGGAGTACTACTCAGCCAAAAAAAAACAATGGTGATCTAGCACCTCTTGTATTATTCAGGATAGAGCTGTATCCCATTCTACTAAGGGAAATATCATAAGAATGAAAAACGAACACCACATGTACTCACCATTAAATTGGTACTAATGGATCAACACTAATGTGCACATATAGGAAGTAAAATTCACAGGGTGTCAGGCAGATGGGATGGGGAAGGAGGGAATGGGTAAATCCATACCTAACAGATGCAGTGTGCACTGTCTGGGGGATGGGCATGTTTCTCAGGTGTTGCAAAGGCAACTTATATAACCAAAGCATTTGTACCTCTGTAATACTTAGAAATAAAAAAATTTTAAAAAACCCAACAAACTAAAAATTTAATTCACGATGGATAACAGACTTAAACTTAGGGCATGAAACTATAAGAATTCTAGAAGAAAATGTTGGAAAAACTCTTATAGACATTGGCCTAGGCAAAGCATTTATGAAGACCCCAAAGGCAATCACAGCAACAACAAAAATAAATAATGAGACCTGATCAAATTAAAAAGCTTCTGCTTAGCCAAGGGAACAATCAATAGAGTAAATAGACAACCTACAGAATGGGAGAAAGTATTTGCATGCTATATACCCAATAAAGGGCTAATAACTAGAATCTACAAAGAACCAGAATCTACAAAGAACTCAAGCATATCAGCAAGAAAAAATCAAATAACACCATTAAAATATGGGCAAAAGACATGAACTGAAGCTTTTCAAAAGAAGATAGACTATTGGCCAATAAAAGTATGAAAAATTCTCAACATCAGAGAAATGCAAATCAAAACCACAATGAGATATGACCTAATGCCAATGAGAATGGCTTTTATTGAAAAGTCCCAGAACATTCTCAAAGTGTAGCTTGAGAATATAAATCATTAACAACAACAAAAATTAGCCCTAGACGTAGATTTTATGAGACTACAAATCTATACTCAGTGAGAAAATGCAGAGATGATTATCAGAGTAGTTTTATTATCCATAAAATCAAGGAGTTGATAGTTAGAAGGCCCTGATTATTTGGGCAGGAAAAATAACCCCTGTGTTCTAATATTATCTTCTGTGTATTTTGTGTATTCTGTGTATTTTAATTTTTGAATTAATATTGTATTGAAATACAACATACATGAAAGAATGAACAATCAGAAATATACACTTCAATAAATTTTCACAAATGAAAAAAGGTAGCATACTTGTATACTCACCACCTTGTTCAAGATACAAAACATTATCAGTGCTCAGTTTCCGTGTGTCCCCCTTACAATTCCTACACCCTCACCTTTCAAAGGCAATGACCATCCTGACCTCTAAAAGCACATATTAGTTTTACCTGATTATAAATAAAATATATAAATGATATGTGTGTTTTAGAGGATGTATACTTTTGTCTCTGTTCTCTTTCACTCAACATTCTTTGTGAGACTCAACCATGTTTTACTAAAAACACTAGTTCATCCACTTTCATAACTGTGAAGTATTCCATTGTATGTCTATACCAAAATTAAGCATTCCTGCCAGTAGGAATTGATTGACATTTAGGTTGCCACCAAATAATGCTTTCATAAATATTCTTAAACTTGTTCTTTGGTGTATACATACATAACCTTTGAGTATAAACCTAAGAGTGAATTTCTGGGTTACATGGTAGGCATATTACAGCATTAGTAGCTACTGCTAAACAGTTTCCTAAAGTAGCTCTACCAATTTAAACTCTCACTTGTAGTGTATGAGAATTCCAGTTCCTCTATATTTTCATCAACATCTGTTACTTTAATTTAACCAGTCTAGTGGGTTCATAGGGTATTTCATTGTTACTTTAATTTGCTTCCTCTGATAATTAATTATGTTGGGAAGCTTCTTATATGTATAGTTGCACATTGGATATTTCCTTTTGGAAAGTTCTTCCTCAAGATTTTGCATACCTTTTTTATTGTGTTATCTGTCTTTATCTTATTGAAATATAGAACTCCTTTATCTATTTTGGATACACGTCTTTGCCAGTTATGTGCATTACAAAAATCTACTTCCACTAAGTGACTCGTCACTCTTAAAATGATGTCTTTCAATGAATAGAGGTCTTAGTTTTAATATAATCATATTTATCAATCTTTTCCTTCATAATCAGTGGATTGGAGTGTGTACATATATGTATATGTGTCTTTAAGGTAATGAAGATATTCTCCTGTTTTTGTCTAGAAGTTTTATTATTTTACCACCATCTACCTGGAATTGATTTTTGTGTATAATGTAAGACATGTGCATCAAGATTTTTTCTTCTGTATGTATATCTAATTGTTCCAATACTATTTATTGAAATGAGTGGCCTTCATCCACTATTCTTCTCCAATGCCAATTCTGGCATAAATAGTGACAGACTATATGAGAATCACTTTATGTTGGCTATTTCTTTGTCCTTTTATCGAGAATGTGCATTTTTATGTATTGTAGCTTTATGATAAGTCTGGATATCAAGTAGTTTTAGTCCTCCAAATTTGACTTTTTCCCTCAAGAATACTTTGTTTATTCTCAGACCTTTGTATCCTCCTATTAATTTTAGAATAAATTTTTCAGTTTTTTTAATTACAAATGAAAAGAATAAACCCTGAATTGATTTTGTTGGGACTGCATTTATTATATAAAATCAGTTTCAGGAAAATTTGATATTTTTATACTATTTTAGTTTTCTAGTCCTTGAAAAGGGACTATCTCCTCATTTATTTAGACCTTCTTTATTGTTTTTCTTTAGAATATTTCATAGTTTTTCCATGTAGAATATTTTTATGTAAGAGCAGAAATTAATAAAATAAATGTGAAGAACTCAGGATTAACTAAAAGTTTGTTGTTTGAAATAATTAATTATATTAATGAATTCCTAGCAAGAGTGATCAGGAACACATTACCAGTATCTGAAATGAATATGGTACCAACACTACAAATCTCAAAAACATTAAAAAATAAAAGGATATTTCAAAGAGCTTTATGCCAAAAATTTTTAAATTAAATAGATGAATTCCTAGAAAGATCCAATCTATTTCTTCTTGACACAGAAGAAACAGAATTGAATTATCCTATATCTATTAAATAAATTGAATCCACAATTAAAATCTTTTCCATAAAGAAAACTGCAGAGCCAGATGGCTTCACCATTGTTTTTTCAAACATCTAAGGAAGAAATAACACCAATCTTACATGGAGTATAGAGAAAAAGAAAAATTTTCCTTTTCATTTTATGATACTGACACAATCTTGATACTAAAATCTGCCAAAGACATTGCAAGAAAGGAAATTTACAAGCTAATTACTCTCATAAAAATTGATTTAAAAATCCCCAAATATGTATGTATGTAGCAAATCAAAGTCAGGGATACATATAAAAGGGATGATATATCATGACTAAGTTGGGTTTATTCCAGGAACACAATTTACTTTAGCATTCAAAAATCAATCAATGTAACTACCATATTAACAGAATAAATAAGAAAAGCTATTTGGGCACCTAATAAACGCAAAATAAGCATTTGATAAAATACAATGCCTATTCCTGATTAGAATAAACAAACAATCAAACAAACTCTTGGGTAACTTAGAAGGAAAATTCATTAATCCGATGATAGTTATTAACAAAACCTTTACAGCAAATATAATGCTTAATGGTAAAATACTAAAAACTTTGTTTCTACTTGAGAAGGAAACAATAATGCTTATTATTACCACTTTCATTCTACAGTTTTCAAGGTCCTATCCTAGCCAGGGAAATGAGCAAAAGTAAAAAAAAGTGTAAAGATAGAAAGGAAGAAGTAAAACTATTATAATTTGCAGCATGTTTGAGTACATATAAAAATCAAAAATTTCACAGATAAATGATTATAATTAATAGGTGAATTTAGAAAATCTCATCATACAAAGATTAAAACAGAGAAGCAATTGCATTTCTATCTATAAGCACCAAAAGTTTGGAAATAATTTTTTCAAATATATAATTTCTAATAGTATGTAAAAATTTGCATACCTAAGAATAATCTAATGTAAAATGGATACTTCAATTTTGACCTTGGTTTAAAAAGCACTATGGGAATATCATTCACCATGGCTGGCAGTCTGGTGTCAGTCTAGGAAGTCTTTCATGGATTATTCAAACCTCAGATAATATCCTCTCTGATTTCTGTTTGGCAATTAGAGCCTCAAGCTGTATTTGTGGAATATTGTTCATTGCGTCACTTTTCTCAGCCCTAGCTAATCTTGCAATTTCTTCCTATTCCAAAGGAAAGAAGGCCGGGCGCGGTGGCTCACGCCTGTAATCCTAGCACTCTGGGAGGCCGAGGCGGGTGGATCGCTGGAGGTCAGGAGTTCGAAACCAAAGGAAAGAAAGCAGACTCCTGGAGACATGATGGCTATATTTCCATGGCTTATCTCATTTCTTCCATAATATTTAAATTTAATGTAATTATATTAATAGAACTGTTTCTATTTTTATTAACATCTGAAACTAGATTTTCGACAATGTGATAGAAAACAAAGTAGAGGAAAAAACAATGTAAGAACACCACTTGGTGCTGCACTATCAATAAATTTAGATGTCAGAGTACTCACAATTGTTTCAATAAGATATTACACGTAACATAATTTATAACATATCAGCATTCAGATTTTTAAAAGATGTATCTTAAAAATATGCTTATATGTGGTTATCCATATTTTATTTTGAATTTGTGTCCTTACTCTGTATGTGTATGTATGTGTGTCTATGTGTATCTTTAGTCTTTCTCTAATAAAGAATGATACGATTTGCCAACTGATATTTTCGACATCCTTACTTGGCAAAATCAAGAGCTGAAAATCATACTTTAGTCCTTCCAATTAAAAAAATATTAGTCCATAAAACCTAAAATTCTAAAAAGTATTACAACAGGGAAACTTTTTAACCAGTGTTTATATCCTACACGGCTGCTCCTAAAAAATCCTTTTACCCTAAAACATCCTCACAGCAGACTAGAAGAATAGCTACACTAAATTTTATATGGGATAGCCTCTTGCTCAAATAACTTGAAGCTTATTTTTTCCTCTCTCCTTCAGTTTTTCTTTAGCATGATTTCTGAATTTTAATCAAAACATAAAAATTAAAAAAGAATAAAAGGAATAATAGAAAAGCCAATAACAATTGTGTAAGCCTCAGAATTCTCTGGGAAATATTAAAAGCATCTTTTCAAATAAATTATTTGCCAAACTTTAATACAATTTATCTACCTGAAACTGTTTCATTCAGGTAAAGTCTATTACAAAAGTATACATAAGATTATAGGTTAATGTCTTACACATTGTGATGGGCAGCCAATAGACAAGATGATTGTCTGAAAAGAGTCAATTTGAAACTACTGAAGTCTTCACTATGGGGAAATGTATTTATTACCATAAAATACAAATGTGTGTATTTATTACCATAAAATTAAAGTACAGGGGTAAGAATCTCATAACAATAAATACCCTGTCATCTGCCTGAGAAAGTGGTGAGTACCTCCAGGATCTGAGAAGTTGTCATTAGTGGACAGCACGGTATGTGTAAATGTGCTGTTATTTCTGTAATTTGAAGCCATGTATATGTTTCTTGATGTAACACACAGATGTATTTACCCATAGACACAATTGCAGTTATGTTCACACATATGTCAAGTTCCTAAGGAAATAAGACAGAGGCAGGAAGGAGAAAGAGTGAAAGAGGGAAAGAAAGGGAAAGAGAATGTACAGCAATATAGAGACCTAGAGATAGGGGAACAGGGAATGAAGATGAGCGAGCTTATGTACGCAGAGAGGAACAGCAATGAGCTAACTCAGAGACTAAGTAGTTGCACTTACTCTTCTTATCTCACAGTCAATTGCATAACCAAAGTTATCTTCTTTGATTCTCTAATATTGTTAACATAAGAAAGTAAATTCAGTAAATCAACTTCCTTAAGTGTAAACTTTAGAATTTATGAAATTAAAAGTCAAAATACATTTTTAGAGACTAAAAAACATAAAGTCCATATCATAATTTAGTTTAGACCATTTTGTACTAGCTTACCAAGATCCTCTATTGAGTTAAATAAGGAACGTAACTAAAACAGGAAATAGAGGGTTAACAAAATTATAGTTCACATAAAGGTAATTTTTTTTTCTACCAGCAGTAAGAACCTTGGCTAGCATTTTCTCTGTTAGCTACAACAAAAACCTAGTAGTAAATACGAAATAAAATTTTGAGATAGACGTTAGCTATAACAGAGAAATATACTTTCCATTACAATCTGGTATGTTGTATGGTTTTTCTACTCCAAATAGGCAATGTATCTTTTAATACAGTGTGATAGCACTACCCTCTGTAGTCTTTACAGATATGTTGCTAAAATTAATTCAATTTCAGTCATCAAAGCTGTAAATGAAATCTAAATGAAAACTCACTGTTGTTTACCCAATTCCTCATGCATTCTCTTGAAATCACTTGTCTGAGAAAAGGCTTTTTGATAAGGGCAGTTCACAAATATATGGCAACCATAACTTATAACTCAGCTAGCACCTTGTCTGGTTCACATACATTATTTAACCTTTGTCTAGTTACAAATATATTTGGACTCACATTTTAGGCTGACTTTCATGAATACAATAAATATATCTATTTTTTATTTTATAACCTTAGTTGATAAAATTATTCAGGTAAATGACTATTTTTTAAGATGTTCTGTTTGATGAAGTTTAATATTAAAACTCTCCAAAGTGAATTTGAAATTCACTTCAAAATTACAGAGCTACATTTTCCTTTGTAAAAAAAATAAATACACAATTAATCCAGACTTGGTTTTATTACAGAAGTACTTTGGGCGTGGTGACTCTGTGATTGCTTTGAAGTGAATTGCTCGTGATCTCACATTGGATGTGAAAGTTGAAGGCAAGAATGATACAACTGACACTTGCAATGAGTAGATTATATACCCAGAAGCTATCAACTCTGTGAGAATCATTTCTTCAATATGCAATAAGCAGAAATGGTTAGCAGTAATGAATAAGAAATGTAAACTTTGTCTATTAACTTCTTATCCTATTTCTGGTAGATAAATCACAAATTAGTAATTCATTTTAAACATATTGTCAATGGTAAAACAAAATGAAGTTGTTAACCCAGTCATTGAATTTCTCTTATAAGCTTCTATATTTGTGTAAAAACATAAATGGCGGCCATTATATGCCAAAAAATCTCTTGGCATTCCTCTTAAATATTTGTCAAAAATCAATTTAATTCAGGAAGTCTGTGTGAGAAAAGTCACAAGCCAATTGTTTGACAAGTCACAAACTTGTCAAAAGGGCTTTTTCATAAATAATAAGGGAAGTATACCATGGTTGTATGATGTTAGATTCAGAAAAACAAGATACTGCCTTTCACTCTTTGTAGTTTAACTTATTTGTGCTTTTTAATTACTCCAATTATTTTCTAATAGTTCAACATTATTCTGACTAATTTCTAGCTACTGAGTCTTCAAAAGATTGTTATAAACCTATCTCTATCAAATTGCTGTTTTCGTTTTAACAAATATCAAGAAGCTAATAAAACAAGTTTACTCATGTCAAATTTTAGATTAAAAACAGATTGCTCCTTTTATGTGATAACAGAGTTGAAGCAGGATGAAGTCACCTCAATTATCATTGTCCCTGGGTTTTATTGTGCACTACTCATCTAAGATAAATAATTACTGCCTTCTAGCTTGCAAGTGATTCACACATTTATAAGTCTGTAATTTTCTGCATTTCTGCCCCCTTGCTGGCACAATTAAAGTTTATTGATGGTAAATATTATAGATTTGATTTTTTTCCATAGAAATGCTTAGCAGCACCATAGAAGTTATAGTTCTGCGATTTTTCCAAATTATAGAAATCTTAAGCAATGTTTTATTTAAATACTAAAAATAGGAATATTTGCTCCTACATTAATACTAGCATATTATAACACCACTATGGTGTTAGCGTCTATAGTCAATAACTGCTAAAAATATAATAATTTGGCATAAAAATAAACAATTAATGTTACTTTTCCTTGAAATAAAAGAAAATGCAACTCAAAAAGAATTAAGGAAAAACCAAACATAATATTGATGGAATATAAAAACAATTTGAATATTGCCACTAACAATAATATTAAGAAAAACAAATTAATATTAGCTAGAGTCTAACAATGAACTGTTTTTATAGTAATAATTTTCTAAATCTCCTATAAGTGATATAGGTGCTATACACACATACATACAAAATAAGTCTTAGATTACTCTTAAGAATTAAAAATAGTTATTAAAATATTAAAGGAAACATAATACCCCAAAGGAATGGGATTTGAGGCTTGGAGACACAAGAAAAAAACAAGGAAACAAACAACTCAGAATGATTGTGTGTGATCAGTAAGTAGCAAGGATACCAATAAACTAGAACACAGGATCTGTACTGCTAATGGGGTTGTAAAGTGAAATACTAAATTTTTGACTAGTATTGAAGCTAACAAATGATGTTTTTTAAAAACTGAAAGCATAAATAGATCATATTATATGATATGAAGGGCAATTCATTTTCTATTTCTGCCTTTAGCATTTTAAATTCTTTAAATTGTAACTGAGTCAATATAAAACATAATTATCCAAAACTTTTTCATTGACATTGCTGTTACTGAAATACTCAAAAACAATGATAAAAGCCATTGGGGACTGGGCAGATGAGAGAGCGGAAGAGGGCTTGGGTAAATTCACACTTAATGGGTACAGTACACATGGTCTGGGAGGGGCATGCTGATAGCTCTGACCTGGGCGATGCAAATGCAATAGATGTAACCAAATATTTGTACTCCTGTAAAAATTTTGTAATAAGAAAAGAAAAAGGAAGTTTTGCATTTTTCTGGAAAACTTCATTCAAGATTCTGGTTGCGTAGCATTGGAACAATCATTAGATCTAGAAATGTTCATTTTCAAGCAAGAACTCTGAACTTTCCCATGTTAACTTTATTTATTTATTAAACGGATAAAACAGTAGCTTTATAATTTTACAATAATCATATTATGATAAAAATCATAGTTAATAGTTCTTAAAAGCCAAATTAAGACAATAAATTCTGTTTATTAGCAGAAAATAAGAACTTTCACACTATGTTTTTAATTCAATTGAATATATTTACTTATTTTTTAATACTTTTCTTTTCAGGCAGTGGCATCTTTTTTTTGAGATCAGAAAAAGCAATTTTCCAGAGATTTTGGTTCAAACATAACTTCTACAGGAAATATTCAGTAGTCAAAAGTAATTAGATTAATTCATGAATACAACACTTCATACTTGAAACTCTTATCTTTTAAAGAACTGATTAATGCTATTTTCTTGGCCATTTTTATGTCACACACAAAAAAGGAACTTTTAGAATGCGTGAAGGAAACTTCTAAATGTATAGGGCAGACATTTTGCTCAAAGAATTTGAAATAGGATGAAGCCTATAAAACTGCTGATGTTTGATGATTATTTTACCTAGAAAACAATGCAATTTCATATATAGTTCAACCTAAAAATACAGTATGAGTAAGATAATGCCATAAAAGGAATTGTACATGAAGAAAAATAAGAAGTGACATTCTAACCCAATATATGAACTTATGGAGGTCTTACATCATAGGTTTCTTTACCTTCACTGTAAAAATAGAGAGAATGAATCATTTCAATTATCTTTTTCTTTTCTGAGAATGTGTTAGAAGCATTGGGAGCGAACCCAGGGAGTCCAGTCCTTCTGGCAGTGGCAAGGGGCCAACACCACCAGACCTATCTGTGTTCCCACAAGTCCCGCTACTGCCTCTAGATTTCCTCATCATCCAACCTTGAAAAATATTAATATACTCCTACATCTTTAGTATCTCTGCCATCTTTTGATTCCTTTCCAAACCTCTGTGGGTGCTCTGGCCATGGGCCTTTCCCCACCTCTTTCCCTCTTCCAGGCTACTGGTGTTGCTGTCTCTTCCATCCTTGGCATTGAGCCCTTAACCCTCAGAGTTGTCTTCCTCTCTGTCATCACTATCCATGGGCAGCCAGGTCACATTCATGGACCTTTTGGGGTTTGCAAACTCCTGCCCTGAACTTACGTTAAAGGGATTGATATCCTACACCTAGGACTCTCCTTGGCTCTTCCCAGGAGCTCCTATTTCCTGGAGCACCAACTCCAGGCTGTTGCAGGCCACATACTTGTGTAGAAGCTGGTGGTTCAGGTCCATTGGGGTTAAGTGCCCCACTTAAACTGCCACAACAAAATGACAGCAGGGTCTGAAAATCTCAGGATGCAGAAGGTGGCAGCAAAGTGGGAAGTTATTATTTTGAATATCAAATAGCCATTCTAAATGTTTGACATTTATGTATCAATATCAAGAGACTTAGGAAAAAATAATCACATATGGCAAATTCTTTTGTATCTCTGCTTTCATGTAAAATGATAAAGATTGATGAGAATTTTCCTTATGGCAGTCTATTGTAGAAAGGGTTTGAAATCCCTTTTTATTTTGGTGTTTCCTTCTAGACTTCTACTAAAATATCTCAAGACCTTCAAATATTTTGCAAACAAACTTCACTAAAATATATATATTATAAAGATCTCTCTGCTATTGCTTAGGAGACATAGAAAAAT
Organism: Cheirogaleus major; assembly: GCA_963574435.1. NCBI lineage: Eukaryota > Metazoa > Chordata > Mammalia > Primates > Cheirogaleidae > Cheirogaleus > Cheirogaleus major. The sequence goes on from CAUYPO010057903.1 coordinate 21,173, forward strand.
CTGAAATGACCATAAGATTAAATGTCTCTAGAGAATATAGCATATCCAGTTCTTGTTAACTTATCTCTGCATTGGTATCTCCTCAACTACCTTCCAATTTCTTTCTTGCGGTGTCTAGACCTGAAAAGAGGCATTAGCTTTAAGATACTCAGACTATGTTCCTCTGACTAGGTAACATAGATTGATAATATTTTTATCTACTTTATAAGAAAACATAATTTTGCTTTGATACGTCATAACAGAAGTGTAATATTGGGACCAGAAAGCAATATACTTAGTGATTTAGTTCTAAATAGAATCTCAAAGAACAAAGAGCACTGTATTTCTGATTACTTGGTTAGCACAACTAACCATTTCACCAGGACAAACATACTTTTCTATCAGTTTTTCCCATAATAGATAATGGCATTATCAGTCATCCATTTACTCAGACCAAAGAACAAGAAGTCATCCCTATTTCTAACCCAATTCAACCGCAAGTCTTACCAGTTCTATCTCCAAAATAAGTAATGAAATAGCCACATTATGTCCAACTCCATTGATATTATACTCCCTAGGAAGAAAGTGAGAGCCCCTTAACTCTTTTTAAAATGTAAACTAAATAACAATATGCCCGCTTTTAAGTCCTCTAATTGTTTCCTTTTGTGATTAGAATTAAATACACACTCATACTGTGACTTGTAAAAAGTATTTATGATCTTACCCCTGGGCTCTTCTCTGCACTTATCTCCTACTACTCTTTCTTTTGTTTATTATTATTTGGACTCTTTTCTATTTCATGATCATGACGAGTTAATCCTGTGTAAGAACACCTAAGCAATGCTTGTCTTAATAAATATTTTATAGAATTTAATATTAGAAATCTAAGCTCTATAATATTATATTATTCCATAAATATAAGCACAGGCCTTCAAAGAAATTGTTAGCATGGGACAATTAAAGCAAAGTTTCTATATAATGTAACTATTGATCTGATCAGAATTTAAAACTTAAAGGCTATAAATTCTTGTTGTCTTATAATCAAGTGTAATTATATAAACAAAGAAGCAAATGCACAGACCTTAATACATATTTAAAAACTGAGGCAGTAAAATAGCATTAGTTGATTGTGTGACCAATATCAATCACAATATATTCAAAAAGTATTATCTAAACTTATCTTCCTATAAATATCCTTGATAATTTGCTAATTAAAGCAAATATAAATTTGAAAATATGACAACAGATCTATGACTACAAATGCATTGATCTAAAATCACCTAGAGTTTTCATTTTGCTTTTCAAATGTCCTGAAATTTCATGTGATCTGAGGAATACAAGTAATCTGAACTATCACAGGATATGAAATGTATAAAAGGGCAACTCATTCTATACATTTATTTATATATTTGTTTATTTTGTCCAATGTGAATAAAGAATGAGATGAGAACCTTGAAGATGAGGAGAGCAGTGGCCAGCCATAGGAATTTGACAACGACCAATTGAGAACAATCATCGAAGCTGATCCTCTTACAAACTACTTGAGAAGTTGCCAAAGAACTCAATGTCGACCATTCTACCATTTGAAGCAAATTGGAAAGGTGAAAAAGCTACATAAGTGGGTGCCGCATGAGCTGACTGAAAATCAAAAAAATAGTCATTTTGAAGTGGTTGTCTTCACTTCTGGTACACAACAAACCATTTCTTGATTGGATTATGATGTGTGACAAAAAGTGGATTTTATAGACAACCGGTGATGACCAGCTCAGTGGTTGGACCACGAAGCTCCAAAGCACTTCCCAAAGCCAAACTTGCACCAAAAAAGTAATAGTCACTGTTTGGTGGTCTGCTGCTGGTCTGATCCATTACAACTTTCTGAATCCCAGCAAAATCTTTGCATCTGAGAAGTATGCTCAACAAATTGGTGAGATGCACTGAAAACTTCAATGCCTGTAGCTGGCATTGATCAACAGAAAGGGCCCAATTCTTCTCCACAATGTCCAACTGCACTTGGCACAATCAACGCTTCAAAAGCTGAATGAACTAGGCTAGGAAGTTTTGCCTCATCTGCCATATTCACCTGACCTCTCACCTACCGACTACACTTCTTCAAGCATCTTGACAACTTTTTGCAGGGAAAACGCTTCCACGACCAGCAGGATGCAGAAAATGCTTTCCAAGAGTTTGTCGCATCCTGAAGCATGGATTTTTATGCTACAGGAATAAACAAACTTATTTCTCATTGGCAAAAATGTGTTCATTGTAATGGTTCCTATTTTGATTAATAAAGATGTGTTTGAGCCTAGTTATAATGATTTAAACTTCATGGTCCAAAACCACCATTACTTTTGCACCAACCTAAATAAAATGTAAACATCAATATGTTGCTCCCTACATAAAATTGTTTGATGACTTTTCATTTCCTGTGAGGTAAAGTCTAAATTTTCCCAGAAGAATATGCAAGTCCCTTTGGAATCTTTTTTATTTCACTCACTCACTCATGATTTTTAATCACTCTATTACATGAACTCTATGATCCAGTCACACTGAATCACTTCAATCCCACCAAGAACACACTATATTATCATGAAACACAGCATAGCATAGTAGTGGTTAAGAGGCCAGACCCTGAAGCCAGATTGCCTGAAGTCACGCATACATGTATTTATAACAGTAGCTGGCAAAATTGTGGCTATTATAATATGATTGTTAATCCTTTACACAATTATTCTCATCCCCTGGGTCTACTCAACCTGCCTTCCTCCTTCTCTAGGACATGCTTGCTCTAGATGCTTGCCCTGTAAGATTTAGCTTAAATATAACCTCATCTAGCATGGTATCTCTAACTTTCTCCATTGTTATAACAATGATTGCATCTTTATTATAGCATTTTGTCACCTAGAAGAATTACGTTCTGTTCACATTCTTTCTTTACCACTACAAAAGTGAGTTATTAATAGTAGGCTGTGTAAGGCAACTTGTTATTTTAGTAACCCTACTACCTACCATATTGTCTGGAATATAGGAGAGTTTTCAATAAATGTTTGTTGAACTAAGTTAGGCAAAATAATACAAAAATTAAATTACATTGCTTAAAATACAACAAAAACTTAGGTCCAACATGTGTCTAAGAAACATTTTCATAATCAGAGTATACTTGTATTTTTCTAAGAGAGTATTATAACTATATAAATTATATTAATATATTTAGTATATCTCTTTCCTTTATGATTTTTTTACTCCATAGGAGTTTCTTTTAAAAATAGACCCACAAAACCTGTTTAATTTTACTTTTAAACTTCCACGGATGCGAATGACTTTCTGGATGGATTGCTGGTTTCAATTCTCTTGAGAACTGGTGAAACTCCTAAGAGTATCTGTGATGCATACTGTCATATTTAGTAAGAGCCCACCATCCTCCTGGAGATCTGATTTTTCTAGCATTCCTCTCAGTAGCCATCATCCTCCTTTTCTTTCTCCAGCTGTTTCCCTCTTCCTATAATCTCTACCACCTTTGTTCATTGTTACCTATATAATTCTAATAGGTTTTGTAAAATTTTAACTTAAAAAATTGTTCCTTTTAGCATGCCATAAGTTTGGAGAATAAAACTCAATATAGATTATCTTAATGTCATCCATCATTCCTAGCAATTATCTATAAAATATTTTGGGGAGATCTCAAGTACCAATGGCCATAAATAAAGCAATACTTTTGTGGTTACATCAAGTTTATAAAATGTCTTTAAGTTTTCTATTTAACTTGGCATTGTATTTAAATATACTACCATATCTATTCATATTGTAGATACTTAATAGATTTTTACACTGAAATGATATTTTCCTATTGTTGTGGCCTATTGTTTTAAAACTTACCCATATGTCCTTTTTATCTATATTAAAAATAAGACATGAGATATATTGTTGAATTGAAAGAACATGCCTAAAGACATAGAATATAAGTTACTATAATGTCAAAATTCTAATATCAATCAGTGATATGTCCTAATAGGCCAATTCAAAATCACTAGCACCCTTTGTGGTAATATTACAACCTTCACATAAATAACATTATAATACACATGAAGCATATGGATTAGAAAACTAAGAGTGTTTTCCAAATCAAAATCCAACTTCCAATCTCAAAGGAGCACCTTAATACCTGGTAATTTTTGTCATGAATAGTGGTTGCTTTACCAACACAAAATGAAAAACTTGTATGCTCTCAGTGTGTACTTCTGTGAATTTCAGCAACATCACTGAGAATCCTCATCGATAGACTTGAAAAATAAAGAATATTGAGTTTTGATTAATAATGCCTGCTCTAGGTGAATTTCTCATTGTCAATATAAGAAAGCTCAGTTCATTCAGTCAACAAACCACTATTAATATTTAGTTTCTATCATGTATCCAGCAGACTTGGACTTACTTTTTAGAAGTCACAGCTTAGTGTGGAAACATAATTCTAAATATCACACTATAGTGTGATTAGAGCTATATAATCAAGGTTGCATCATTTTTTAGTAGTATCAAGCAAGAAGTAAATCACTTCTCTGGAGAAACTATAGAAAGTCTTATTATCAGGGAGCATAAAACCAGAAGAAAAGAAAAAAAGTATATCACTGCATAGGGACATAGCAGGTGTTAGTCCAGAATTCTTTAAGCTATCAAAAGATATTTGGGTGAGCCTGTAGTACCAGTTACTCAGGAGGCTGAGAAAGGAGGATCACTTGATCTCAGGAGTTTGAGTTTAGCCTGGGGAACACAGCGAGACTCCCATCTCTCAAAAAAAAAGTGTGTTAACTTCTATTTATTAAGACCATGCTTTGTGGTAGCTAAGTAAGTAATTTGATCTGTGCCAATGAATTAATTCATTAGATATCACTCATTTACCATGTGCTTTTAAAGGGCCTTTTCCAAAAGCAGTACCTTGATATCAAAGAAAACTCTAATAATGGGTCATTCAGACTTCATTGTGGAAAATTCTTGGAGCAAGGAGTCATATCTACACGGATGTACTACATCTACATAAAATGATATTCCTTAGCAATAAGCATAGGACAATACTTTGAATCTTATATTAAACGTGAATAAGAGGAATCTAACTTAAGCAAAAGCTCCCTAAGCTGTGTTTTCCTTCATAAACCAAGGGTATAGAGTTCTATTACAAATCGCTTTTTAAATTATATCTAAAGAAATTACATTATGGTGACTATAACTTCAAGGAACAGCTGTGGCTCTTAGTTATTCTTCTCACAAGCAGCGCTAGACCTAGTAAACACAGATTCATGGGACTATATGTGTTCACTGTAAACAGAAATGTATGAAGAGAGAGAGGAGGAGGAAGAAGTAGAAAAGAGAGGAAATGTCCAAAGGGGAAGAAGGTACTAAGAGATGCAGAGGGTAAGAGGAGTGAGTCTGTAAATAAAAATCACCAGATTAAATAAACACACATTTTAGTATTATGCTTTGTGAAGTTAGACACACATTTTAATAATTGCTTTCAATGATTATTCATGAATGAATGACTAACTTTCTAGACTAAAATATCACTCCATGCTCGCTAAATAACATTCTCTCAAATATATATATATATACACATACATATATATATATAGAGAGAAACTAAAGAAAGCTAAAGCCTCCACATCATTAGTACTGCTGTAAAGCCTTAGTATTTCATCTTGTTATAATTCATGCTCAGTTTGTTAGAACATTTCCACATCACAGATTACAATATTCAGGTTCAAGGGCGGATATAATGTACACAGAGAAAATATCGTCAGTGAATTATTTTGCAGTGAGCCTGATAATACAATTGTATGTGTACCTATGCATGGTTTTGCATGGAAGTCTATGCCAATGTCAACAAAAATAGGGAGATTCTTTTTAGTCTCTCTTGAGAACACTAATTTTTCTGACATTCTGGGCCTTTATTAATATGTCCTGAGTCAGAAGTAAAAAATCTCCTCAGTTTGTAGAGAAAAACAGATAATGATCAGAAAAGCAAATTTTTTTCTGGTCTTACTTAGTAAAAAATAAATTGGGAGTCATGGTAGAACACATTAAGCCATAGGTCAAAAAGTCAAAGGTTAATAATGTTATGGTAATTCCTCTCCCCTCCAAAAATGTATTCAAACCCAGTTACAAATAATAGCTGTGCATTTCTTTTCTACAGTTTTCCTATTACAAATTTATGTGTGTGTTAATTCAGTAGGATATATTGGTTGTACTGATAAACTTTACAGGGTGGAGGGAAAACTTGATTCACTTTAGTCATAAACCTACAATGTAGAAAATATTTTTATCTAGATAACAGTATAAGAATACAATGTTTTAATGAAGAACTCAAATACATCACCATGTTTGTGGTTATGTTGTAAAATAGATCCATTAGAAAGTGAAACCTTTAGTGAGTTCCTAATAGTGTTCCTTAAATGTGACGGAATGGTGAGGATGCTTCAGTCAGGAAAGAAGGAATGAAAGAAAGAATTCTCCTGAATCGTAGTGAGATTGCCACAGGTAAGCCAAGCCTTTTTATTTCAATATGGCAAATTTCACTTCTCTCCCATTTCTCGGAATACAAGACTTCCAGAACTAGAAGACTGCCAAAATTCCACTCTTTAGAGTTTTTCACTATTTATATATGTCCGTTTGTTTTTCCAAAAGTAGGTTTTATATGTTCTATGACTTGTTACTTTCTACAACTATATTTTGAAGGAAACCTTTCATTTTAATTCAAAGTAGAACTAGCTAATTCTGTTGTATAACTGTATAATATATTAATAAAATATATAAGTATACTTTTATTTATTTTTTTAACCATTTATTTGGGGATGAGAATTTGGTTCTTTTCAAATTTTCACTATATCCAACAATGAAAAATTTTTCATACATATATTTTTCCCCAGGGTGTTAAGCCTTCTGTGTGGCATCAGTTCCTAGAAGTAAAATAATTTAGTAAAAGAATGTGTCTTTAAAAAAATAGATATTGATACTCTGCCACCAAAAATGTATCAATTACAACTCCTGGTATATATGAAAAGGCATTAAAATTTTCATTCTGATCCTCCAAAAGAGTTATTGAATTAAGACAAAAACAATATGGCAAACAAATGTGTAATTCCATGATTTATTTAAAAAATCTCATTTTTTCCATTTTGCTAGTTATATGTATTTACAATGATAAATAAAAAATAGGATATTTTTATAACAGCCTCTAGTTCCTTTTTACAGAGCCTAAAGCCTGTAGTCAGATTATTAAAAAAATAATAATCTGACTATAGCATTCAGATTCATCTTTATTTTTTAGCTATGTGTCTAATTGCATTCTTTTCCTCCCCTATCTACTCTTGATCATCTACTACACTTCTTATTTACAGAGTTTTTTGTTTGTTTTTTAATTGTCTTGGCATTTGCTTATGTAATTTCTTAATGCTAGGTATTCAAATAATGAATTTTAAATGACTTGGTGAAAGTGATGTTTCCTCCAATAAACTTGGTAAAATTTAGGATTTGATCATGTATCATCCCTGTGTCTCCACACTCAACACACTGCATCTGTATAGTCCCTTAAGCTACCAGTGCTCTTTTCCATACTAAAGTGATAACATAGGGATAGGGATGCCTACTGTAGAGAGAGTTCTTTCCTTTTATGAATAAAAAAATTAACTTTTTGCTACTCAGCAATTTCATGCCCTACCAATACAGTAACACAAAGATTCCTCTTCAGCAGGTTAGCCATCCCCCATTCTGCAGATGAGGCATTTGTTTTTCATTTGAAATAAAAGAAGTTCAGCTATTTCCCTCTGGTCTCAGAATTATGTTTGGATGAAAATATAAATCACTTTTTTTACTATACAAAAACATTTTTGTTAACTTCCAAATATACCAAATTGCTGAAAATAATGTTTTGCAGAAAATATTTTTCAAAGACCACACAATATGTGTGCCGTATTTCCTGCAAAATACCCACTGTTTAAGTTAAGGCATATATTGTCATGCTTAAAATACAACGGCAAATAAAACACAAATAAAATTCTTTTAATCTAAGGAGCTTGTAGATCAAATTTTTTCCAAGGCAGACATATCTGCATTTCTTTGGTTGTTGGTTATTAATATTTCATTAATTTTCAAGCTACTGCAAATTCCCCTTGAGATATCATTAATAAAATACCATCCAAATCAGCAAGATTATACTCAAAATAGCCAAACTACAGAGCCCATTTAATTACCTAGAAATTTTAAGAGTGCTGAGCACTTGCTTTAATTTAAAGAACTGAATAATCCTATGCTTTGATGATTACAAAGGGTCTTTAGCTTTTTCTGTTTTGTTGGTAATTTTAATTATTTCTCATACTTTCCCCACTTAGACACATTCCTTTATTTGCCTGTTTAGAATAATAATGAGAAAATTTTGAGGAAGAAGAAACCAGTACTTAAATACAGTCAGGCACTGTATAGTGATGTTTCAATCAATGACAGACTACATATACACTGGTGGTCTCATAAAATTATAAAGGGGCTGAAAAATTCCTATCACCTAATGATGCTGTAGCCATCATAATTTCATAGCACAATTATTTTATTTTTTTATAAATTTAGTGTAGCCTAAGTGCACAGTGTTTATAAAGTCTATAGTAGTGTAATGTCCTAGGCCTTCACATTCACTCACCATTCACTCGGACTCACCCAGAGCAACTTCCAATCCAGCAAGCTCTGTTCATGTATCCTATACAAGTGTACCAATATTTTTTTATCTTTCATACTGTATTTTTTTACTGCACCATTTCAATGTTTAGATTTGTTTAGATACACAAATACTTACCATTGTTCTACAATTGTCTGCAGTATTCAGTACAGATACATGCTGTGCAGGTTTGTAACCTAGGAGCAGCAAGCACTAGGTAGACCACATAGCCTAGGTGTGTAGTAATCTACACCAACTAGGTTTGTGTAAGTACACTCTATGATGTTTGCATGATGATGAAATTGCCTAATTATATATTTCTCAGAACATATCCCCATCAAAAAGAGATGCATGACTGTACTCCTGAAATAAATTTAAGAATGAACAAATATACAGGCACTCAGCATTCATAATATCAGCCTTTTTCTCTTCACTTTTCTCAGTGACACATATAATTTTTTTTCCTTTTATTTCATCATATAATGGGGGTACAAATATCGTTAGGGTTACATACATTGCCCCCACCACATGCCAGAACTTCAAGCGTGTCAAGTCCCCAGGTGGCGCCCACGGCTCACATTATGTAACTCTACACTTCCTCCCCCCTCCCGCCTGCCCTCCATCCAACAAAAGATTTTTTTTTTTTTTATATTATGGATACATTGCATGACACATATAATTTTTGATAAAGAAAAGTAGTCAACAAATTAATAGCACTAAAATTCACCAAAGTATCCTCTACTCACTCTGAGACTATCAATTTTGCTGATTCTGAATACTTTCTTGCATACCCAGTAGGCATGTGGGATTTAGGCAGCAAATAAATTTAACTCTCACTCTATGTCACTTATGGTCATATACCTGATCACACCACATCCACTTAAAGAATGGCAAGGAAGAGGAGGGAGATAAATCATACTTTTTTCAGATATATATTCATACTGGAGCCCTGTTTATTTGAAAATTCTACCAGATTACATAGAGCAATTACATTTTATTCTTTTTAGTTAAAAGATACTTTTCCTCATAAACATGTAGTTTTCCTTGATAAATCTTAGAGAATGTGTTTTCAGTGAAAGAAACCAGTCAGAAAAGTTCACATATGGTGATTGCATGTATATGAAGTTTAAGAACAGGCAGAATATGTCCATAGAAATTTAATTTTGGTAGAAATTTCTACAGAAAATTAATTTTGGTAGAAATTAAATAGTGGCTACTCTCAGGGCAGGTATTGACTGGGAAAAGGCATGAGGGAACTATAGGTGATGTAAATACTCTGTACCTTCATGTATATATACACATATACAAATTTAAGCTTAATGACCAGCGTGGTGGCTCACGCCTGTAATCCTAGCACTTTGGGAGGCCGAGGCAGGAGGATTGTTTGAGGCCAGGAGTTTGAGACCAGCATAAGCAAGAGTGAGACCCTGTTTCTACAAAAACTAGAAAAATTAGCTGGGCATGGTGGCGCCACCTGCAGTTCCAGCTACACGGCAGGCTGAGGTAGGGGAATCACTCCAGCTCAGGAGTTTGAGGTTGCAGTGAGCTATGATGCTACGATGACGCCACTGCACTCTAGTCCAGGAGATGGAGTGAGATCCTGTCTCAAAAAAAGAAAAAATAAAAAAAATAATAAAATAAGCTTTACAATGAAGATTGGTATACTTTCTTTTACATAAGTCCTAAATTAGTTTTTTACATGTTTTCTTCTACGGTGCCAAAACAAATATTTCAAAAGCTTAAATTTTTAAAAAACAAAGCTTACATGAAAAGGAAATTTCAATAAACTTTTATATTTATTTTCTTCTTTTTGCTTTTATGGTTCTAGTTCAAGTCCTACTTATTCCACATCTTAACCATTGAAAAGCCTACTGAGGCAAAGGCTCATAATTTGTTCTCCCTTTCTTCCTTAATTACAGAACTCTTGCTTTTTACATTTATTAGCTTCTTTTAAGCTAAATGTAGTCATAAGTGAGTAATTTTGGACAATAGGATATAGGTGGATGCGGTGTGTTTCAATTCTAGGAAGAGTATATTTAAGGAAAAATATGTACTCTTTTTCTCATTCTCGTTCCTGTTGGCTAGAATTATGACGTGATGGCTGGAGCTTAGGTAGTCCTATTGGACTATGGCAGAATTTATACGCTGAGGATGGAGGAGCAATTAGATAGGATTGTGAGATCATAACATTCAGGGAACCATACGAACTTTAAAATAAGTAACGCTAGATTTGTTTTTTTAACCTGAGAAATATATTTTTATTTTATTTAGGTTACAGTTAATTTATCGGCCTTTTTGTCACCAGTAGCTGAGCCTAATGTAAGTTTAAATAAAAAATCAACTATTTCTCCCTGTAATCTATCACTTAAGCATACCATTGGAGTTTTTCTAAGAACATATCTGATCATGCCCTTCCCACATTAAAATTCCTTCTTTCCATTTCAGGGATATTGCTATTACTACAAGCATAAAAATATAGCTATTAAACAATTATGCCACAAAACTGTAAGATATAATTTTTCATTTTTAAATAAAAACCAATTGTTACAGAAAATCAAGACCTGAAGATTCCCACCAAAATGTAAATACTCATTATTTGGAGGTAAGGAAATAATAAATAATATTTTAATTTATATTGCTTTTCTTCAAATTTACTAAATTTATAATGAGAATGCACCACTGTAGTATTTAAAACTTTTTCAAAACAAATTCAAACCTTCCATAAAACCAAAACTTTTCTATAATTTAAAACCTAAAGACAGGTCTTATTAGTGTCAGTAACAAAACAGAAACTTGCTACTTCCATTATAACAATTTCTTATTGTTCAGGAGGCTTTAACAAATGAACTAAGAAAAAGAAAAGAAAATAACAACATAAAAATTCAAAAGAAAGAGATAATTTTGTAGTTAGTTGTGGATGATATGTTGATATAGAAAACACAATAGTACTAATTGAAAAACTAATAAAATGTAATTGATTTCAGCATTGTGGTGAAATTCACAAAAATATGCAGAAAACATATTATTCGTAGAGAAATAATGAATATCTAATAAATGGCATTGAGAAAATCAGTTATTTATTTTGGAAAAAATATATACCCTTGCCTCATGTAAAATAACACAAGATAAATTAAAATTTTAAATAGTAAAAAACAAAACAGATATGATATTAGAAGAAAATATAGGATGATAATTCTATAATTTTTGAATGGAGAAAGACTTTTACAATTGACATAAATAATAACAATAAAAACTAACATTCATGGAGGGCTTAACAGAAACTCCTTTAAGCACTTTTACATCTGTTGATATATGCATGCCTCTAACCCTCTATGAAAAAGGAACTAATGAATGAAATGCATAAAGAATAGATCATAGTTAGTAAATGCTAGGGCTGGTATCTTAACCCAAGCTATCTGGTTCAAGATTCTGCATTCTTATTTGCATTTTTTACCTTCAGAAGTCACATACACACAAAATCATAGACAAAAAGGACTACTTAACATCACAAATTTCTGTGGGAAAAAGACAACATTAAACAGGCATATTCAATCTCAGAAAAAAAATATTTGCAACATATATGATAGAAGAGAGATTAATGATCTTAAGGAGCTCTTATAATTCAATAAAAACAAAAAGATGCATGCCCTATAAAATAATAGGCAAAAGACATAAATAAGCAGTTCACAATGAAAACGATATAAATGAACAATAACAACCAAATAAAATAAGGTTTAACTTCACTGATAATCAAATACAAACTTAAGCTAAGATATCCTATTTTTTCATCTATTATATTAGCAAATGTTGAAGTGGTTGTTATTGCCATTTTGGCCAGGGTGTGGCAACACAGGCACTCTCATGTATTGTGTTAGAAGGACAAATTTACAGAACTTTTTGAAAGACAATATACAATATGTACCCAAGTTTAAAATGTGCATACCTCTTTCATGGTGAGACTTCCCTTTTAAGAATTTGGCCTAATTGAATAAAAGGAAAAATGTAGTGGACAAATGAACCTTGGCACAGTCAAATTTTAATAGTGAAAAATTAAAAAGCTCTGTACGGCCAAAGAAACTATCACTAGAACAAATAGACAACCTACAGAATGGGAGAAAATATTTGCATGCTATACATCTGATAAAGGGCTGATAACTAGAATCTATGTAGAACTCAGGAAAATAAGCAAGAAAAAAATCAAACAACCCCATTAAAAAGTGGGCAAAGGACATGAACAGAAACTTTTCAGAAGAGAATAGACTAATGGCCAAGAAACATATGAAAAAATGCTCAACATCGCTAATCATCAGGGAAATCAAAACCACAATGAGACATTACTTAACTCCAGTGAGAATGGCTTTTATCAAAAAGTCCTGAAACAACAAATACTGGCGTGGATGCGGAGAGATATGAACACTCATACACTGTTGGTGGGACTGCAAACTAGTACAACCTCTGTGGAAAGGAGTATGGAGATACCTCAAAGAGCTAAAAGTCGACCTACCATTTGATCCAGAAATCCCACTACTGGGTATCTACCCAAAAGAAAAAAAGACATTCTATAATAAAGACATCTACTCTCGAATGTTTATGGCAGTACAATTCACAATTGCAAAGATGTGGAAACAACCAAAATGCCTATCAATACATGAGTGGATTAATAAAATGTGGTATATGTATCCAGGGGTCCTCAAACTTTTTAAACAGGGGGCCAGTTCACTGTCCCTCAGACAATTCGAGAGTGTGCACTGTGGGCCCCAGATGAGTCGGCTGCTAAGCAGGACAGGCAGTGGTGGCAAAAACACCTAGCGCGCTGGATAAATGTCCTAGGCGGGTGGCATGTGGCCCGCGGGCCGTTTTTGAGGATGCCTGAATTGTATACCATGGAGTACTACTTAGCTACAAAAAACAATGGTGAGCTACCGTCTCTTGTATTATCCTGGATGGAGCTGGAGCCCATTCTCCTAAGTGAATTATCACATGAATGGAAAAACAAGTACCACATATACTCACCATCAAATTGGTACTAACTGATCAACACTCATGTGCACATAGGGAAGTAACATTCATCGGGTATCAGGCACAAGAGGGGAGCAGAGGGGTTAGGTATATTCACGTCTAATGGGTGCAGTGCACAATGTCTGGGGATGGGTACACTTATAGTTCTGACTCGGGCAGTGCAAAGACAATTTATGTAACCTAAACATTTGTACCCCCATAATATTCAGAAAAAATTTTAAAAAGAAAAAAAGAAAAATCAGAAAGTAGTTAAACATACTCCTGTAAGAGTTTGGTTAAGCATATTATAGCACATTCATACAATTAAATATCCTTCACTCATATAAAAGGGGAGCATATAGTCTTAAAAGTACTGATATGTGAAGGCATCCATGGTACAATATAAGCAAAAAATTTATGTTACACAGCACTATGGATTGAATGATATTTTTATATATGTTTATATGTTTACTTTTTCAAGTCAGGAAAGCTTTACAAGAAATACTCAGAGCACAGTAGAATGGTAGGAGAGGAGGGTGAGGGTAGGAAAAAATTACAGAGAAGAATTATGTTTCTATTAAATATTCTATTGTTTTACTTTTACATAAACATATATTACTCATATACATTAGAGAAAACAAAAAATTTTCATTTAAAAAATTAACCAAAATTCTTTGCATTCTCTAAAATTCTTGCCTTCTTCCTGCCATTCATTACACTCAACAGCTAAGTCTGATTCTTAGAAAGCTCCTCATCAGAACTGTCATTTTTCTGGATTATAGACTTCATTCTCTACTGGAGACAATGCTTGTTTTCTTCTCTTCCTAAAATGTTCCTCTTTCCAATTCTACCTATCCAAGATTCTTTAATAGTAGGTATTTCTCAAAATGCTACTTATACTATAGAACTAACAATCTTATCTTTTCTGTTTTGTTTTTCTATTCATTATTTTTTTAAAAAAAAAAACTCTATTAGCCACAGTATGGTATCCATTAGACTACTCTGTATATCTGTCTGTCTTCTCTAGCAGCCTTGAAGTTGTTCAGTGGCAGTGCCTCTTCTATCTTTTTATCATCCCACCCTGTCTGGTCCTCATGCATGTACATAATAGATGCCCCATAAATGTTCACATCTAATTGCTCAATTGACTACATATAGATAGCTTAATTGATAATTGGAATGAAAGAAAAATGAATATGATTTTCAATTACTGAAACATGATTTTTCTATAGTGAGTCTTGCTCTCATTTCTTTGAGAAAATGAATATAAAATTATTCACATAAAAACACAAGCACAGTAATGCTCTTAATATTTAAACAATTTTGAGATAAATAATCCCCTAGAGAAATGTATTCAGTGCTAACGCAGCAGTATTATCATCTTATTAAAAATATATCATTATTAAAATTCTTGTCAAACTAATAAGGGGGAGAATCTGAAGTTCTTAAAACAATTCAGGTGTAGCCACCTGGTTCTAGGGAAGGGCTTATAATTGCTACTACACTCAGGTACCAGTTCTAACAATTGATGAGATTGACAGAAGACTCTGAATCAACATGAAGTCAATCTTTATGCAATTTTTCTTCACTTCACTCAATCCACATCCATTACCTACACCTTATATCTGTGTTGGGTTCTAATATCTACTGATCAGATCCTCTCAACCCTCTCCCTCTAAGAAAAACACTGTTCTTTAAAGAGTTGGAAGATTTCAAGAAATAATTTCTTTGTGTCTTGTATATATTATAGAAAATCTCAATATAGATAATTCAGTCTATTTATATAATACCCTGGTGAGGCTACTAATTCAAATATTATATAGTATTAAACAGAGGAAATTAGTTCTAAATTAGAACTAAAATATGTCTTATAAATTGTATCTATTGGTCTTAAGTTCTAGCTTCTGACACAGCAAAATATAAACATAATTGCTTTTTGGTATTAGAAACTAGCCTATTCCAACTCAGTTCTCCTTCACTCTATTAATTTTAATCATTTGTATCCAATAGCAGCACACTCTGGATACCTAATCCCTGTAACCTTCCTATTCATCTCTTCTGTTATCATTTTATTCCTGTTTTAGCTCATTTTTAAGACCTTAAGCTGGTATAATTTTCCCTACTCACCAATCCCCCTCCTTTTTTCTCTACATTTGATATTAAAATAGCTATACTAAACTACCTTTTCTAAAACCCTGAACTATGAAAGTGTACATCGGAATTTATTTTCTTTTTCTTTTGTTTTTTATTGTTTTTGTTTTGTTTTGTTTTTGAGATAATCTCCCTCTGGGCTAGAGTGCAGTAGGCTCATCATAGCTTGCTAAAACCTTAAACATTTGAGCTCAAGCTATCTTCCTGAATCAGCCTCCCAAATAGCTGGGACTACCTGCATGTGCTATTGTGCCCAACCAATTTTTTAAAATTTTTGTATAGATGAGATCTTGCCATGTTGCCCAAGCTGGTCTTGAACACATGGCCTCAAACGATCCTCCTACCTTAGTATTCCAAGGTGCTAACTAAGACTTAAGGTGTAAACCACTGCACTTGGTCTTCATCTAAGTTTCTAAACCCAGGAGGAACCCTCAGATATTGAATAAAGTCATCTAACCAAAATTCTATAAAGGTGTCCATTTCCAACATGCATCACATTTGCAGGACTTAATTATCCTCTGCCTGTGACAACTGCTTGTCTAGAGGATGGAATTTTATCATGCCCATATCCATATTTTATCTGAGGTAACGGTCACTCTTTCATCAACCCAGATTTGAAATCAACAGCTAATAGCTACACACAATATAGTGAAAACTGGAATTTCCCAATTGGATTAAGCTGAAAAAATTAACCATAACACTATCTCATTTTTTCTACTATGTAGAGCAAATTTATAAAATTCTAAATAAAATTATAATAATAATAAAATTAGAGTAACAACCTTAGTATTACCCCATTTTCTTTTTCCTGAAGAATAAGAAATATATGTATTTCTGGAAACAAAAAAAAAAATAAAAAGAATACATTGATTCTACTTTATAAATATCTATTTGGGTAATGGCTTGGATATATACCTTTAAAAATGTACTTAATTACTTTTAATCTTTTAAAAATGATTACTATATGTATAGCATTTGTTGAAGACAGATTTAAAATTAAAACTTCTTCAAAGGTACTGAGCCCTTAAATATCTCTTCAATTTCAATCTGGCCATAATCTGCCAAGGAAGCTGTATCACAAATTATAATTTGTTATGACAAATAAAAGAAAAGTGAAACTCATGTTTTATACCAGAGAGAGGCCAAAAGGTTAACATTTCCTCTCCTAGGCCTGAAAGAAAGTCAATAAATGAATCTCTAAAGCTTTCCCCAGAAAAGCTGGGTCTTTAGTGATAGTGAAGAAAATCTATTATGAATTTGTACCTATTAAAGAAAACAGAACAATGAATAATGGAAGATCTGTAGAGAAAATAAAGAAACAACTGCTATGAATTTTTTTAAACCCAAAGTGAGTTTCATCATCCTCTGTCACCCTTAACACAGGAAAGTAACATTAGTTCAAGAATGGTTTTTAATGACATGAGTCTTTAAGATTCATATTGATACTTTAATATATGAAATGTATCTTTCAGTATTTTAGAGAAAGTTAAAACCAGAGAACAAATTACATGCTGTTAGAAGAAACTAATGATGGAGAGAATTAAAACCTATAAATAAATTCTCCATAAGTTGAATATTTTTACTAATTCAAATTATATAACGCATAGAAACAAACAGGTGAAAACATGCTTCTATTTTTAGATTATATCTTCTTGGGCATTTGCATTTTCTGTTCTTTCTGCCTACATACACTCATCACACATATATGCTATGTCCTCTTGTTTGCTTTTTTTCAGGTCTTAATTAACATTATCAGCATTTAGTCAGACTTTTTCTGTCCATCCTATTTAAAATTGTACAACCCATCCAACCACTAACTGTCTTCCTCCCTGAAATTTCTTGTATATTTTATATTAATCTTCCACTACCATATTCCACAAGAGCAATTTTTTTTCACTTTTGTTTACTACTATATTCTCAGCAACTAGAATAATGGGCAACACATGGAAGGCACCCAAAAATTATCTGTTGACATAAAAATGAATGAGGGATAAAGCCTAAAAATATGTGACCCCCATGATTTCTAACTAAAAATTCAGGAATTTTAGAGTAAAAATAACCATGTGTCCATGGTATTTTAAAGACACTAAAAGAAATATGAAACACATGGGAATAAAAAATGTCACACCAACAAGAAAAAAATTAGAAGGCATCTTACAAGTTTATCATGGCATCTTGGAAAAGGCTCTGCTATAATTATATTAGGTCATGCAAACAAATGAAAGAAGGGCCATGATATTAAATTTAAAATGTCTAAACCCCTAATTCTTCTCTTCTTCCCATATCAGCTACTCATTCAGACTGCCCCTTTGCTTTTACAGGTTCAACATGCTGCCAGTACCTCACCTTAAGCCTGTCCAACCCCTGCACATTGAAAGCAGTTGAACTTGTCACTCACTTTATAACTGACACACGAGAAGTGAGAATTCACAGTGGATGCTTGATACAACTCTTGAAGACCTTCTTCACTGGTTCTTTACCATTTTCAATTCCAATGCCATCTCTGTGCAACTTTAAACTTAAAGCCAATTTTTGGCTTAAGTCTTCAACTTATTCATTGGACATGGTTTTTGGTTTTAAATTTTCCACATACTTAATGGCTCTGAACATATATACCAACTTGCATTTTTTTATTCTGCCTTGTAATAGGACCACTCCCCTAAGTCAAGCTCTTGTACCAGTTAGAAGTCTATTGCAATGGAAATCAAGAGATAATACAAAACATCCTGAATTGGAATTAGTGAACAGAGTTGGAAGATAACAGGGGATCACACACACACACACATACATGCACACACACATGCACACACACACATGCACAAATACACACAGAGGTAGATGAGAGAAATAACAGAAAGAAAAACACATATTGTTTAGTGACTGACTCCTTTTCACTCACTAAACATTGCTACATTGAATGCTACATTGAATGACTAGATGTTACATTGAATGGCTAGATGCTACATTGAATGACTGTAGTATATGTGGGTTGAAATTAAGGTTTCATGCAGTTAACCTAGTCCATGCAGGTCAGCACCTAATTATATCTCTAAAATACCATACTGATCATTTCATTCATCTCCTAAAAAATTCAACAAGATTAAAATCATCTAAATAAAAAAAAAGATATGTCATTTATAGTTCTCTGTGCTATCACTCCAATTCACTTTTTCAATTATTTTCCCTAATACTTCTTTCTATATAAATCTACCTAATCATGTTTCTTCCAATGCCTTATGAATTTCCTTACAAATTATTCATAGTCTGGCACTCAATACTTCATAATATACCTCCCAATGTTGTTTTTCTGTTTAATCATCTGTTACTATCACACAAATGTGTTGATCCAGCGAAGCTGGTCTATTTGTGGCACTTAAATTTACTTACTATAATTGTTGCTTATTGTCTATTTGCTTCTACTAGAATATAACATCCAAGAGGGTATGGATTTCAATCTATTTTGTTCATTGATATGCCCCAACCACCTTCACATTATGGCTAAATAAATGATTTTCAAATATTTTATGCTTCCAAAATGACCCTGACTCATTCATTTCCTCTCCATTCCCAATGTGTCTGCCTTAAATTAGGCTCTCAGTAACATTTTCATAGACCATTATAACAGTCTTATAACTAAATTCCATTCCTAATATTCCCCCAGGCAAGTGTATCCTCTCAATTGTAATGTCTTCTAAACACAAATCTGATAAGGATTTTTTTTTTTTTTTGGCTAGGAAACTTTGTTTTACAGTCTTATACAAGGCTACTTTTCCAATTTCTTCTTACTGTCACTTCACAACCAGAGCACTTTTCTTTGGGCCACCTTCCCAAGAAAAATGAACCTTTTTATATTTATAAGGATAGAACACAGGCTAATGAGCTTTTATAAGGAAGAATAGAAGCTCAAGATTAGTGAAAACATGGTAAAATAACATAAGTTCCTCTCAAGCAATGACTTTCAAACATTTTACTTAACCATTGAGAAACATATTACATTTGCCTATAAGATTTACATATATATATATGAGAGAATATATATTTCATAATATGTGTATGCATATGCACACACATATTCACCAGTATAATAGCATATGTGTCATTAATACATGAAATCAATTTTACCTCATTTTTATCCTATTATATTATATTTATGTAGGTGCAACTCACTAAATTTATTTGACAAACCACTAATGACCTGCAATGAACAATTTGAAAAGAAAATGCTAAAGGAGTTTGAATCTTTTGGCATGATTGAATTGTTGTCCAAGGTACTGATGATAATATTCAATGAGACTGTACTTCCGCTGGTGATTCTGTAGCATTCATAGAAAATTAGAGTAGTTTTGTAATACTGAGTGTAAATGGTCTCAATCTTCCAAGTCTCCAATGACTATTACAAGAGGGGTGACAGATGAAAAATTATTTAATACTTAATGTATACAATGTATAGTATTCAGATGATGGTTACATTAAAAGCCAGACTTCACCTTTATGCAATATATCTATGTAAAAAACTGCAGTTCTATCCCTTAAATTTATACATTTTTTTTAAAAAAACCAAGTGTAAATGGTATTTCAATTTTCAAAAAGAAAAGGAAAAAGATATATTTGATAAACTATATCACTGGGTAATAATCTAAGATGGATAATTTATGGAATCCTTTGTGAACATAGAAAATGAAGCAGTAAATATCAGTATCCAACATAAATTCTGTTAAAATTAAGCAAATCAGACTAATCTCAGTTCATTAGTTACTAAGCTAGTATATCAAGTATATGTAGTATAATTTTAAGAGGCATAGAAAATGAAAAGGCTCATATATTCCTATGACAGAGATAACATGGTACAGTCATGTTTCCCTTTTTTGCAGGATTTGCAACTAGACTATATTTCCCAGTCTCCTTTGCAGATAGGTTGGACCATGTGACTGAGTCTGGCCAACAGAATGTGAGCTACAAATCCACACTGCTCTCAGATTTGACTCCTCTCTTATGTAACGTTACATCATTCCCTAATCCTTTTTATTTTATGATAACATCTCAGCAATGGTCCTCTTCTCTCTTGTATTATCAATTGTTCCTTCTTTATGGACTCCTTGCACATCAGCATATAGGTATGATGTAACATTTCTCATATTAATATATCTGTGTCTTTAACTTTACATATGTATCCACATTTTTTTCTACTTCTCTGCTCCTTTTTATAGGACAATTCATCTCTAGAATTGTGTGTACTCACTGATACCTCTTCTTTGATTATCTCTTAAATCTATTCTAATCATCTTTTACTTTGGCTTTTTAGTTTTACATTTGTTTTTTGTTTTTTTTTATTTTGAGACTGAGTCTTCCTCTCTCACCCTGGGTAGAATGCAGTGGCATCATCATAGCTCATTGCAACTTCAACCCCTCTATTTTTTGTAGAAACAGGGTCTCCCTCTTGCTCAGGCTGGCCTGGAACCCTGAGCTTGAGCAATTCTCCCTGTTCAGCCTCCCAGAGTGCTAGGATTGCAGGTGTGCACCACCACACCTGGCCTTTGGTTTTACTTTTTACTATGGCTTTTTACTCTTGCCATAAAGCAGCTCTTTGTCAGGGTCACAAATGACCTTTTACATTGCTGAGTCTATGGAATTTTTCTCTTCAGCCTCATCTTATCTAATTTCTCACAAACAGGTTTTCAGTCTTCATTGCTCAGGCTTCATTTGGCTTTCAAACACCACTCTCTTGGTCTCCTTGTAGCCATCTCACTAGTCATGCATTTAGTCTCCTTTAGTGTTCTCTAGAGTTGGTATGTCCCAAAGTCAGTCACTGGTCCCCTTTTCTTCAATGCCTACACTCACTACCTAGATGTTCTCCCCAATTTTCACAATTTTAAATGTCAAGTGTACACAGATGACTGACAAAAAATATGTAGCCCAGAATTTTCACTTGAATATTAGATCTATATTTCCAACTGCTTCCTGAATTATTTTGTTGGTCTAAAAGTCATCTTAAATTTAATAAGTTCAAGATTGAACTCCTGATTCTCCTTACAAATCTGAGATTCTATAATCTTTTCTATTTGATAATTGATAAAATTATTTTCCCATGTGTAAGCCAAACAACTTGTAATCATTTTTTGCTACCCTCTTTCTTCCACACTCCACACTTAGTCCATCAACAAATCCTTTCCCTTCAAAATATAGCCCAAAACTCAAGATTTAAAGACAGTTCCACTGCTTCCAGCCTCATCCACGTTGTCCTCATCTCTCATCTCTTATTATTGTAGTAAGTTTCTAATCGGTTTCCTTATTTCAACCTTTTTTCCCAGGAATCTGTCATCTACGCAGCAACTTAAAATGATCTTTTTAAGCATTTATAGTTATGAAAGGTTGGTATCATAATAATATCCAGAATGATCCTTTCAAAATGACAATCAGATCATATCACTTTTCTGAACTTCATATATATGCCATTTGATCAACTTTTGAAAATATGAAAAAGAATGTTTAACATGCTACATTAGGTCAAAACAACTACCGATTGAGTGTTTTTCAGAAATATTTTGAAAGCCATTTTTCATTATTAATCAATATGCTAGTGATATTTGTTCTTTACAGTTATAATTTCATCATGATTTCCAATCCTATTTATTTGGCCTTGCTAACAGAATATAGAGAATTAATTTTCTTAGCCAAATCTGCTAATTGTCTAGATTAGAGGATCCTCTAATACTATCTTAGAGGATTAAGCAATAATGTAAACAGTGATCATTCTTCAGCATATATATTACATATCCTGTAATTATTATTACTATTGTATAAAGTATAACATATGTAAAAATATACTTGATATTGTACAAACATTATTCATGTTTAAAGCTCTTACATCATGAAAAATATGATTATATAAATAAAATGAAAGAAAAATCTAAAGAAAATATAAGCACTTTTAGAGTATGGTTTATTATATTCTCTTATAGAAACATACACACACATGCAATTGTTTTAATTAAAATAGATGTAATATCATGAAAGTATGCTCTTATTTGTCTCATGTTAAAGTGCTTTGAAAATAAATTAATCCTAACTGCTGCCAGGGTTCATGGATATTTAGCTAGGTGGGAATATAAATTGATCAATAATGTTTTACCTTTATAATGATGCATACAAGGAAATGTTTTCTTATGGCTGTAAGATCACAAAACATAATTTTTTGAAAAATCTGTAACTAATGTATTCCCTAAAAACTGAAAAATCAAAATGAAGAACATGAAAGTAGACCTGCAAAATCTGATTCCTATATCTATCTTTTCCTGCACTAGCTTCTCTGAATTAGACCCAGAGGGACTTCTCTCCTTGCCCCTGCCTCAACCTGGAGATAAATAATGCAAAACATCCTCCTTTAGTTGTTTGACCCAACCCTGTTCCTAAAAATACCTTTTATCTATGTATTTTTTTCTAATAAGCATAGTAAACTTTTAAATGAAGAGGTTATATCAACACCTTTTAAGTTACTCAGTAGCTTTTAAAAGGCTAAAAAACATTATAAATTCTATTTCTAGTTTCCTTAAAATCAAATTATGTCTTTATTTTTTTAATGTGATATTGTCAATCTTCTTCTATCCTGAGTCTTCTGGATGAAAGTTTTTATCTAAGGTATTTTAATCATTTTAATAAAATACTGAATAAAGAGAATGCCTGATCACTGAATTAAACATGTTATTTCATTGACATTTCTTGTAGATTTAATTAGTGCCGTTAGCCACAAGAATTAGGAAGTTACTTAGAGTTTATTTCCACAGATGATATTACAGAAGCATAATAGATTTCCTTCACATGTCTATACATTATAAATGTAAGTTACTATGTATCTGACAAAAGTAATTTGTATAGGAGTATTTCTAAAACTATTTATCCGACATCTACTCCAAAACCATTTTCTGCACTTAAAGTGGAATGGCCATAGAAATTTGCTAACCTTTCATGACACAATGACTTACAAATCCATTAAATGTTTTTAAAAATGCACTATTTGACCCTTTTGTAATTCTAAGAGCAAACAGCTATCCAACATTTTCAGGATCATTAAATTAAAAAATGATAAGGAAAGAAAATCATTAACTAATTTATATTTCTCTTCTAATGGGAATAGAATTAGTAATTACTTTTGCTGTTGAAACATCCTGTAGTCAGTCACTTGTGTCGAAATAAGCATGCCTACTGCTCAAGGTATAGGACCTACTGACCTTAAGTTATAAAAACTCACAGTTGTATTTATAAGCCAGTATTAAAAAAATCGGCATAGAATCTTCATGCTAAACTGCCCAAACTACTATTCTCAAATTTCTTTTTCCTATGCTGCATTTACTTTTTTTCCCTTTTTATAGATGTCAACCATGTTTGGCCCAATACTTTATCTATTGTAACACTCAAATTTATTTTCTAAATTAACATGTGAATCAATTGGGGCATTTGTAAAGAAAGGAGAAGCAAGACAAAACTTATATATATATATATATATTCAAGACTTTCATTCAACAATCATGAAATTCATGGTAGTTTTAATGATCAGCCATAAAACTTTGAAGTTTTATCTAATTCATAGGACAACTTATTAGCACACAAGGAATTAATTCCTTCAATAGTTAATTTAATGTCCTTGTTGCAGCGACTATAGAATCAATGGTTTAAAATTTTGAAGCTATCTTCACTTCATCTACCTATTTACTCAATGGCATTAGTGAACTAATTGCCTTATTAAAGATACATTTATTTTATTTCAGTTCCAAAATTGTATTTTAAATTCAGACAATGCATCTATCAGTAACATTTTGTATGAAAGTTATTGTATATTTTCTAATAAAATTTGAAGTGAACAGCAAGTTAACAGACTATTGTTCTTAAACAGATACTATGAAACCAACCACAGAGTAGTTTATTAAAACTTTTAAAGTAATACTTTCTTGTCAAACAGACCAGAAAGATTACACAGTATTGTGTTTTACAGTATTTAAATTTGATTTAAAAAGTTGTTTGTGTCTCCACTGATATAAGTTGTTATAATTTATATGTTGTACAATAAATTTTCAAGAAGAAAATTTCTTCTTAAAATTTGAACCTTGAAACCAGAACCCTAGTTTACTCATATGATTCCTTAATAGAAAAAGAAATATCTCTGGTAATTTGAGCTTACCACAAATCATCACTTACTTTTCTTAATTATAGATTGCTATCTCCCTAAGCAAAGTAATGAGATACAAAGAAAGTGGTTGTTGTCAAATCTAATATAACTCTCTTCTTTGGCAACCAATCAAATGCTATATTATTAAGGAAAAATTACTCTTTGGAATTGAGGTAAAGAGAAATGTGAAATTAACCAAACTTATATTTTGTTAACTTTAAGTAAGCTACTTGGGCCCTTCTCCTGTTACCACCAAGAGTGCAATTTTACCACCACTCTTGCACGAGCAGACAAGGGGCCCTACACATAGAAGGGGTTGCTCTGCACACATTAAGCCAAGGCCTTGGCTTTCCATCACAGGCTGTACACCAAATCTAAACACCCAGGAGCATCCTGAACTGTAAAGAGATTCCTAAATACAAGGTGCTTTTAAGAAGGAGAACTTCAAAAAAAGTAAGTGGCTCTTGCATTCTCAATTCAAAATTCCCCTCATACTAACTGGGGTTTCTGAGTACATCAACACAGGGAAAGCAGTTGTTCTCATGTCTTAAAATAGCACAGATTGAACATTTAACCTTTCTGCTGCCCAGTCAGACTCTAATTACTATTTTATATTTAAACACACATCCCCCGTTTTGCATTTCTCATAATGAAATAGAACATAGATGAAAGTAAAACAAACTCATTGCTCTTGAAAAGTATGAACCTAGAGAAAAAGGTGTTTGCAAGAATTTAAAGGAATGATGCCAGACTAGTCAAACTCAATTTTTCTATTAAAAAGCCGGACCTTCAAAGTAACTCTATTTTAAGTAATTACCCTTTATTAAAGAGTTTGGTGACTCTTGATTATTCATGACGAGAGATAATTATATTTTCTAATCCTAGTGTTATATTTAGCAACTGACTAAGGCTCTATAGAGGACATGAACTCTCAGGGCACTTAGAATAACTGTGCCTCCCCAATAGTCACATGTTCACTGTTTATAAGTAACCTAGTTTATTTACTAGATACTGGCAATGCCTCCTCTCAGAAATATAAATGCTCATTTACTGAAGTTTAATCAGCAGGATAGTTTTCCATACAGTAGCATTTCCTCTCTTTCTGTGGAATATTTATAGGCCTATCGTCTCCTTCATTTCGAAGTCATATATTAGGATTTAAGACTATCTTCTAGGCCAACATCTCAAACCTGAATATGAATGGCTAAACATTGAATATGCAAGTCTTTGTTTTATGTGATCATATTTACCCCGTCCACTGTGAATGAGGTGAAGAATAAATAAAACAGTTATTAAAAATCAGTTAAACAGCTCAGCTTGGTATGATAAATGTTATAAACTATAAAATATTTTTCTGTTTTTAAAGAAATTTGTATTTCTTTCTTATTTTTCTTTCATTTGGGCAAGTAAATGGATGGTGATGGTGAACAATAATAGCATAGGACGTTCTAACAGAGTGGAAAGATCTAAAAGCCCCAGTGCATTGCTTTAGCTCTGCTTTTTGCTAGCTCTGTGACCTTGGATAAGTCACTTAGCTATTTTGAAACTCATTTTCTTCACTTGTAATGGCTTTTTATCTCTTTTTAAATAGAGATTATATTCATCAAATGGGCATTTGTATGTGATACAGAAAAGATTGTCTGGTGTGTACATGCAACGGATCCCTTCTGGAAGCATGCCAGGTTCATGGTGTTACACTGTGTGTGGGCACCGATCCTGGCAGAAATAGTCAGTGACCTGCTGTCAGAGCCCACAGAGATAACCTGAAGGAGCACTCCAAATGTCCTTCTGCAAGCATTACCCACCTGGGGACATTTCTCATCCAATGACTACCAAAGAATAACTCTGTCATAACTGTGCTCTTCACTGTGGCCACCTCACCACTTGCATATGTTTATCCCATTTCAAGATGCCATGTGTGGCGCTTTCCAACATTACGATCTCAGAGGTTGAGGCGTCACATGTAATTGGAGTATTTATTACTATGTACCCATCTGGCATTTTTGGAATTGTGAAAGAAAATTGATAGCCTAATAACTTTTTTTCTTGCATTTTAACATCCTTGATATTATTAATAAAACTCCAGTTGGTGTTGGCACTTGATGAATAAAGGATGCTGTATCCCTGGGCATCATTTGTAAAGGCAAAGAAAATGGGAAAGTTTGCTTTTACATAAACATTATAGTTAAATTACTTAATGTATGACATTTTCTCATTTTTATAAAAATGCCACTCCTTGGACATGGTATAGGTAGAGATTATTGTGTGGCTCTATAGAAATGATGTATCACTTTTATGTTCAATTTTTTTGTATGATTCTTTCTACATTTGGGATTCAAAAATAGTTTTCTTTCTTATTATAAAATTAAAAAAAATCCTAATATGTCAAATTTGATGAGCTTGAATTAATTCCTGGAAAATGATTTTTGTGGGGGTTAGGGGAACAAGAATCTGAGCAAAATGTAAAAGTCTAAATGAACAAGCTGCAACAGAAATCTCACTTTGAGAGAAAGACAAATTAATGAGAGTTATATACATTAAATTTCAAATTCTGTGTCTTTTGGTTATATATGGAATTGTGATTGGTTTTCTAAATATCCTTCATGTACTTGAATAAACAATTTAAGTTTCCCACATGGTTCCTATTGAAATGGGTACTCAATAAATATGTAGGTGACTATTTTTCAAAAGAAAAACTCAACAAAAAAACATAATATTCAATCCTTTTCTTGGCACTAATTTATCTCCTAAACAATATATTGATTAGAAAAACAAGTTTGTATTAAATGCTTATTTTTGCTCTGTGGCATTGAGTACACAAAATGAAAAAAGAAAGTACCATCTTTACTTAAAGCTCATCTTCTTGGCTGCATGAATGTACCAGGTATAACGATAAAAGAAAAAAAAAAACACAACTGCTAATATATCCTAGGAACTTGTTTCTATGTATTTTATTTCATTATATCAAACAGATTTTAAATTGCTAAAACTCAAAACTAGTTGGAAGAAAATTACGACACATAAAATTATTAGCTAAATATAGTGCTATAGGAAGAATATTCTGAAAAGAAGATTGGCTGTTTAAAGATAAAGGAACATTAGGGTCAGTCACTAATGTCAAAAGCAAGCAAATACTGTTCCAAGTATCGCAGATAATATGCACTAATAGTGGGTTTTAGCTGGATTCAGTCTGATGCAGGTGCATGCTTAGCAGCTGCAAAGGCAACACACAAACACACAGATTCACATATAGACATGCATACAGAGCATAATATAAACCAGCTCTCTTAAAATGTAGAGAACAGAAAACAGTAAACAGAGAAAACTCAAAAAGTAATGAGCTCATACAAATTCTTGAACACTATCTCTGAATCTCTTTGTAATTTTTTAATTCATAACAGTCCAAGATTTTAAAGCATATATGGACACATCTTTAAGCTGAAATCCTAGGACAAAATTCTTTCTCCAAAATGTTTGCTAGCAGTTAGAACTTGAGCAAATTATCTAATTTTTTGTGCTGCATTTTATAAAATACCACAATAGAAATTATCACAAAGGCCTATAACTAGGATTACACATAAACATAATACATACATATGAAACACTCAGTACAGCGCCTAGATCATAGATAATGGTAAACAAATGTTAATGTTACATTATTACTATACCATAGTTGATTAGTAGTTTAGGTAAAGAAATACAAAGCAAAATTGTGATTTAGTTTTTCAGAAATCTTACTTGAATTCATAAAAGCTTATTTGTCTTCTAATTTTTCAGTTATTCACTATATTTATTTTACTAAAGTTTAATATATCACTAAACAGGGTGGTTATTCATGTCACTGTAGAATCAGTAGAAGGAGAGTAACTTTTTTTTCTATGTCAAGGTAAAATACCTGGTTGTCACTAACCAACAGAAAACAATTACAATCTCTCACAAATACATAATTAGTATTTATGGACATACATTCATACTAATACATAATTAGTATTTATGGGTGCTATTTTAGGTTAGACAGGGATGAGATGAGGCAAGGATTATTTTTTAATTTTTTATTTTTGCTTATTATTAACATCAGTAAACATAAGTATCTCATAGGTACTATAAGAATCACTGAATCAGGCAAATACTTTGCCAGAGTTGAAAGAATATCCAAATCACGTTAAACTTTAACATATGTTGTGCCCTGTATTAGTTTTTTATTGCAGCTGTAACAGCACAAACTGATCACAAACTTAATGGCTTAAAACAACACTTATTCATTATCTTATAATTCTGGAGCTTACAAGTCTGAAATGGGTCTTACTGGGCTAAAATGAAGATGCTAGCAGTGTCACATCCCTTATGGAAGCTCTGGAGAAGAATCTGCTTACTTACATTTCTGTAGCTTCTAGAGACTCTGCATTTCTTGGCTTGTGGCCCCTTCCTTCCATCTTCAAAGCCTGTACAACAGGCAGGTCCTTCTCATGTTGCCACTCCTCTGCCCTCACCTTCTGCCTCCCTATTCCACTTTTAAGGACCCTTGTGATTACACTGTGCCCACCCAGATAATCCAGGATAATCTTTCTATTTTCAGGTCAGATGCTTAGCAAACAGTCTCATCTGTTTATTTCCTCTTTGCCATGTAACCTACCATAGGTTCCAGAAATTAGGATGTGGCTATTTTGATGGGCCATTATATTGACTATCATCTATGTCTCCACTGATAATTTTAGAGCTACTACTACATTCAATGCACTTTAATATCTGAATGTGTTTAAAATACGTGTATTCATACTTAAAAACAATACATGCATATTCATACTTAAAAATAATACATGCCTATGACATGAAGAGTAACAAAGTAAAGAAAGATAAAACAGAGTGACTGATATGTATGTGCTATTTTGTACAAAATGTACAGGGGCAGAGAAAGTCTCTTTGAAAAGGTGGCATTTGAAAAGCAACTTGGGGAAGTGAAATTACAATCAGAGATTGGGGGGAATAATTTCAAGCAAAGAAAACAGTAAGGTCAAAGGCCACAAAGAGGAAGGTTACTTAGTGGGCTTGAAGAACAGTTCAGAGAACAGGACAGTATGGCTTGAATGGAACGAGAAAGAGGGAGAAGGGTAAAGACTGAAGTATGAAGAAAGAAAAAACTAGAAAGCTGAAGCAGGAGATCCAGGAGTTCAAGACTGGCCTGGGTAAAACAAACCCCATCTCAAAAAGAAAAAGGAAAAGGAAAAGGAAAAGGAAAGAAGAAAGGAAAAGTAAAGGAGAAAAAGAAAAGAAAGAAAGAAAGAAGTGAAATTAATTAATTTAAATACTTCTACCATTGTAATCAAAAATTTTTTTTCAAAGAAATTAATTTAAAAAAAAAAAGAAAGAAAGAAATAGCACACGAGATTGTCAAACATGGCGGATTTGGGATGACCTCCTGGCTCTCTGCTCTCAGACTGGGAGGTGAAGAAGATGACCTGCATCACTCGAGGGGGTAGTTCTCCCACAGGATCAGCTTCACGGAATTACAGGGAAGCTTCGAGGGGCAGCAGTGCTGGGAAAAGGAGGAAAGTGACACAGTGGATTTGCCATGAAGTTCCGAGAATCCCAGTGGTACAGTGGGGATTGGAGTGCAAGCTGGCCATGCTCAGTGGCTAGCCAAAGGGGATTGTGTGATACCTGCCACAGCGGGACAACTTCTCCTTCACCACGCAAGCAGGGAAGTGCCTGAAGTCAGCGTGAAGAGGTAACACGGGTGGTCAGGCAGTTAGGAGAGGAGGCAGGAACGGAGAGCAATTAGAAATCTACAGGGCATGGTGCAGGGTCTCCTTGGCTGGGACATCTGTACACAATAGCAGCATATGCCTCGCTGGTGAAGGGACAGAAAAATGAGACAGATCACTCATTTGACTGAGTGGTCCGGTGGACTCGGGCGACCCAAGCCCAGCTGGGGAGGGAGCGGTAGAGGGAGTGAGCACGATCCTCAGCAGATCCTCCCCAGGGGGCTGTAGTGGACCCAGCTGCGCCGGGACACGTGGAAGGGACAAACTTTCCACCCCTTGGCAGAACCTGTCAGGGGTGCCTAGCCGCTTCAGCCTTGCTGGCTAAAGAGCAGTAGAGCCAGCATGACCCTCCATGGATCCTCCTCAGGGGGCTGCAGTGGACCCAGCTCCACCTGGACGCATGGAAGGGACAAACTTTCCACCACTAGGCAGAACCTGTCAGGGGTCCCCAGCTGCTTCAGCCTTGCGGGTTAAGGAGTGGTAGAGCGAGCGCGACACTCCGTGGACTCTCCCCAGGGGCCTGCAGTGGCCCAAGTTCCGCTGGCGTCACATGGAAAAGGGAAAGATTTCACTTCTCTATGGACCATCTCAGTGGCCTCCAGCCATTCACACTCCGCTGACATTACAGGTCCAGAGCACATATTCACAGATCTGCCAAGGATCCTCCCTCCTGAATTCCAGATTTTAGCTCATAATCCAGCCCTGTCACCTACGATCATCGATAAAGCAACCAAATGGGAAAGAACCAGTGAAAGTTCACAGGAATATGAAGGAGCAGAGAGAAATGTCACCTCCAAAGCAAAATATTCAATCTCCATCATCTGACACCAACTTACATGATATGCATAAACTGACGGAGGAAGATTTCCGAATATGGAGTGCTGCAAAACTAAATGGAATTGAAGAGAAAATAGAATCACAACATAGAGAAACCACAAGAACTATACAGGAAATGAATGAAAGATTCTCCAAGGAA